>PISX010013653.1:37270-56237 GCA_004024625.1 Mellivora capensis | reverse complement strand
TCTAGAATTTTTATGGTTTCAAATCTCATATTTAGGTCTTTAATCCATTTTTATTTATTTTTGTGTATGTTGTAAGAAAGAGGTCCAGTTTCATTCTTTTGCATGTTGCTGTCCAGTTTTCCCAGCACCATGTGTTAAAGAGACTGTCTTTCTCCCATTGGATATTCTTTCCCGCTTTATCAAAGATTAGTTGACCATACAGTCATGGGCTCATTTCTGGGTTTCTGGGATTTCTATTCTATTCCATTAATCTGTGTGTCTATTTTTGTGTCAGTACCATACTGTTTTGATCACCACAGTTTTGTAATATAACTTGAAGTCTGGAATTGTGATGCCTGCAGCTTTGCTTTTCTTTTTCAAGACTGCTTTGGCTTTTAGGGGCCTTTTGTAGTTCCATACAAATTTTAGGATTGTTTGTTTTAGTTCTGTGAAAAATGCTGTTGGTATTTTGGTAGGGATTGCATTAAATGTATAGACTGCTTTGGGTAGTATAGACATTTTAACAATATTTGTTTTACCAATCCAGGAGCATGTAATATTTTTCCATTTCTTCATGTCCTCTACAATTTCTTTCATCAGTGTTTTATAGTTTTCAGGATACAGGTCTTTCATCTCTTTAATTGGGTTTATTCTTGGGTATTTTTTCTTTTGGGTGCAATTGTAAATTGCATTAATTCTTTTGTTTCTCTTTCTGCTGCTTCATCATTGCTGTATAGAAATGCAACAGATTTCTGTACTTTGATTTGTTATCCTGCGACTTTACTGAATTAGTTTAATGGTTCTAATAGTTTTTTGGTGGAGTCTTTCAGGTTTTCCATATAGAGTATCATGTCACCCACAAATGGTGAAAGTTTGATTTCTTCCCTGTCAATTTGGATGCCTTCTATTTCTTTTTGTTGTCTGACTGCTGAGGCTAGGGCTTCTAGTACTGTTAAGTAATGGAGAGAGTGAACATCCCTGTTTTTTTCCTGACTATAGAGGAAAAGCTGTTTTTTTCCTGCTGAAGATAATATTAGTTGTGGGTTTTTCATTTATGGCCTTTAGTATGTTGAGATTTATTCCCTCTAAACCTACTTTGTTGAAGGTTTTGTCATGAATGGACATCCTTCCTACTTTGTCAAATGCTTATCTGCATCTACTAAGAGGATGATATGGTTCTCATCCTTTCTTTTACTAATGTGGAGTATCATATTGATTGACTTGTGAATATTGAACCACCTTTGCAACCAGGAATAAATTCCACTGGATCATGGTTTGTTTGTTTTTTAATGTATTGTTGGATTCAGTTTGTTAGTATTTTATTGAAAAATTTTGCACATATGTTCAGCAGGGATAGTGGTCTCTAGTTCTCTTTTCAGGTGGAGTCTTTATCTTTTGGTATCTGGGTAATGTTGGCATAACAGGATGAATTTGGAAGTTTTCCTTCCTTTTCAATTTTTTGGAATGGTTTGAGAAGAATAGCTATTAATTTTTTTTAAGATTTTATTTATTTATTTGACAGACAGAGATCACAGGTAGGCAGAGAAGCAGGCAGAGAGAGAGGGAAGCAGGCTCCCCGCTGAGCAGAGAGCTCGATGTGGGGCTCAATCCCAGAAATCTGAGATCATGACCTGAGCCGAAGGCAGAGGCTTAACCCACTGAGCCACCCAGGTGCCCCAAGTATTAATTCTTCTTTAAATGTTTGGTAGAATTAATCTATGAAGCCATCTGGCCGTGGACTTTTGTTTGTTAAGAGCTTTTTGATTACAGATTCAATTTCTTTTCTGATTATCACTCTGTTCAAGCTTTCTATTTCTTCCTGTTTCAGTTCTGGTAGTTTTTAAGTTTGTAGAAACTCACCCATTTCTTCCAGGTTGTCCAATCTGTTGACATATAGTTATTCATAATATCCTCTTATAATTCTATTTCTGTGGTGTTGGTTGTTATTCCTTCTCTCTTGTTTGTGATTTTATTTGGGTCCTTTCTCTTTTTTATAAGACTGGCTAGAGGTTTATAAAGTTTATTAATTTTTTCAGAAAAGCAGCTTGTGGTTTCATTGATCTGTTCTATGGTTTGTTTCTTTGTTTTAGTTTCTTTTTTTTTTTTTTCCAAAGATTTTATTTATTTATGTCAGAGAGAGAGAGAGAGAGAGAGCACGATCAGAGGGGGTGTCAGGCAGAGGAGATAGAGGAGGTACGGCTGGTAGAGGGGGAAGCAGGCTCCCCACTGGGCAGGGGGCCTGACACAAGACTCGATCCCAGGACCCTGCGATCATGACCTGAGCTGAAGGCAGACACTTAAACGACTGAGCCACCCAGGCGTCCCATGTTTGTTTGTATTAGTTTCTATATCACTGATTTCCATTGTGATATTTATTATTTCCCTCCTCCCACTGGCTTTAGGCTTCATTTGTTCTTTTTTATTAGCTCCTTTAGGTATAAGGTTGTGTTGTTTATTTGAGGTTTTTCTTGCTTCCTGAGTTAGGCCTATATTGCTATATACTTCCCTCTTAGGACCACTTTTGCTACATCCCAAAGGTTTTGGACTGTTATGTTTTCATTTTCACTTGTTTCCATATATATATTTTTATTTCTTCCTTGATTCCCCAGTTGGCCCATTCATTGTTTAGTAGCATGTTATTTAGCCTCCATGTATTTGTGGTCTTTCCAAATGTATTCTTGTGGTTGACTTCAAGTTTCATAGCCTTGTGGTCACAAAAGATGCATGGTAGAATGCCTGGGTGGTGCAGTTGTTAAGTGCTCTTGGTTTTGACTTTAAAACTCTTGGTTTTGACTCAGGTCATGACCTCAGGGTCATGAGATAGAGCCCCATGTCAGGCTCCACACTCAGTGTAGAATGTAATTAAGACACTCTCTCCCTCTCCCTCTGCCCCTCCCTTCTATACTCTCTCTCTCTCAAACAAGTAAATCTTTAAAAAAAAAAAAGAAGAAGAAGAAGAAGAGAGAAAGAAAGAAAAGAAAAGATGCATGGAATGATTTAAATCTTTTTGTATTTGTTGAGGCCTGATTTGTGGCCTAGTATGTGATCTATTCTGGAAAACGTTCCACTTGCTCTTGAACAGAATGTGTATGAATGGAATGTTCTGAATGTATCGTTAAGTCCATCTGGTCCAATGTGTCATTCAAAGCCATTGTTTCCTCACTTGAGTGACTCATTCAGTTAAATGTCTGACTCTTCATTTCAGCTCAGGTCATGATCTCAGGGTCATGAGATCAAGCCCCACCACGGAGCCTGCTTAAGATTCTCTCCCTCTGTCCTTCCCCTCCAACATTCTTGCACTCTTTCTCTCTCTCTCTCTCTCTAAAAAGCAAAAACAAAGCCATTATTTCTTTGTTTATTTTCTGCTTAGATGATCTGCCCATTGTTGTAACTGGGGTGTTAAATTCCCCTACTATTCTTGTTACTATCAATTAGTTCCTTTATGTTTGTTATTGTTTTATATATGTGTGTCCCCATGTTGGGTGCATAAATATTTACAATTGTTAGATCTTCTTGTTGGATTGTTCCCTTTATGGTTATAAAGTGACCTTCTTTGTCTCTTCTTACAGTCTTTGTTTTAAAGTCTAACTTTTCTGATATAAGTAGTGCTACTCTGGCTTTCTTTTGACATCCGTTTGCACGAAAAATATTTCTCCACACCCTCCCTTTCAATCTGCAGCTGTCTTTATGTCTAAAATGAATCTCCTGTAGGCAGTATATAGATGGGTCTTGATTTGTTTTTTAAGCTGTTTTTTAATTTTGTTTTTGTTTTTTAATTCTGACACCTTATGTTTTTTGATTAGAGCATTTAATCCATTTACATTCAAAGTAATTATTGATATATATGTATTTATTGTCATTTTATTACTTGTTTTAATGTTGTTTCTGGGGATTTTCTCTGATCCTTTCTTATCTTTGTCACTTTTGGTCTCTCCTATTGGACTTAAAGTGACTTCTATAATATTTCTTGCAGGGCTGGTCTGCGGTCAGACTCTTTTAGTTTTTCTTTGTCTGGGAAACTCCTTTTCTTTCTTCCTATTGTGAGTGATAGTCTTACTGGATAGAGAATTCCTGTCTTCAAATTTCTCTCATTTGGTACTTTGAGTACCATGCCACTCCTTTCAGGTTTGCCAAGTTTCTGTTGCAAAATCTCCAGCTAGGTTTATGGGTTTTTGCTGCTAAGTTAAGGCCTTATTTTGCCTTACTACTTCCAATATTTTCTCTTTATCACTATATTTTGTGAATTTAATTACAGTATGTCTTGGCATACTTGACCTCCTTTTGCTGATTTTGATGGAAGGTCTCTGTGCCTCCCAGATCCTGATGTCTGTTTCCTTCCCCAGATTAGGGATGTTTTCTGCTATTATTCCTTGAAATAAATTTTCTGCCTTCCTTCTTACTTCTGGGACTCCTATAACACAAATATTAGTATGTCTGATGGAGTCACTGAGTTCCCTAAGTCTATTCTTGTGTTACATAATATTTATTTCTTTTTGATCAGTTTCATTATTTTCCATTTTTTCCCTTTATATCACAAATTCATTCCTCTGCTTCTCCCAGCCCACTGCTCCTTGCATCAAGCCTATTTCCAATCTTATTTATTGCATTTTACAGCTCTGATTTTTTAAAAATCTTTTATCATTGCGATAAGGGTCTCCCTGATGTCTTCTGTTCTTTTCTCACTCCCTGTGAGTATCCTTATGATTGCTGCTTTAAGTTCTCTATCAGGCATGTCACCTATATCTGTTTTACTTAGCTCTCTAGCTATAGCCTTATCTTTTTCTTTCATTTGGGATAAATTCCTTTGTCGTGGCATTTTTCTAAGTGTCTGTTTTCTTCTGTTTGTTAGAAAATCCAGTTATCTCTCCTGCTCCTGAAATGATACCCTTATGAAGAAGAGGTCATGTAGTGCCTGGGGACTGGAGCATCAGGGAATGTCTCTGGTGTGTGCCGCATGTGCTCTACTGTTGTGCTGTGGCTGTTCTAACTTTCAGGCCGGTCATCTGCAGAGGCTCTCCTTGCCTGTTGCAGGCAGTGTGTTTAGTCCCTGGACTTAATAGAATGAGTTTTAACTAGGAGTGTTCTGATCTGCTTTGTGAAATGAGACCTGGTCCCAACTCTATGAGACCTGAGGCTCTGAAGAACTCTCTGGTTGGGAGATGAGATGTGGGCGGGGCTTCATGCTGATCTTCTGGGGGAGGGGCCTGCTAAACTGGGACAGAGGCAAGCTTGACTTAGAAGGGCAGTCCTGCCAGAGCATAGGGGGGTTGGGCTTGGTGCAAACATCTTAGGCAGCCAGTGTAAGTGCTCCCACAGGTAGCTCTGTGTTTGTGCTGAGGGATGGAGAAGTGAAATGGTACCAGCTGGCTCCTTTGTCCCCAGAGAAGCATTTCCAGGAATGCTGCCTCTCATGGATTCGTCTGAGAAGAGCAAGTAATCTTCCTGCAATGTCCCCTAACCATTTCTCAGATTGCTGTTTCCATGCTGTCTGCCCTTGGGTTGTTTACCTGCCTTTTCTCCAGGAACAGTGCAGGGCCCTCCAGGCTCTATCCCAGCCAAGCCTGCTGATCTTTAAAACTCCAGGCTTTAAGCCCTGCTTGTTGCAAGAAGTCACAAAATTCAGACCCTCTTGTTTTCCCAGCCAGTGGCACTGGGGAAACCTTCTTATGCATTCCCTTTGTTCTCCACTCTCTCTTGTCTTTCTCCAAGACCATGGCTCCCTCTCCTCTACAGCACCCATGATCCATTTCTTCTCTACACCATGTCTCTGAACTTCCTACCTTACTTGATGTGGCTTCTTCTCTCCCTCTAGTTGTGGAGTTTGTTCTGTCAGTCTTCAGGTCAATTTCTGGGGTACTTAGGATGATTTGACAGTTATCTAGCTAAGTTTGTGGGATGAGACAAGCCTAGGTTCCCCCTACTCTGCCACCATCTTAGGACTTGTCCCCCAAATGAACAATGTTTAGACCACATGGTTATAACCACTTCATTTAATACAAAGGCCAAGGAAACAGACACTTCTTTCAGGGCTGGAGGGAAACACTAGCTGTGCATTGGACTTATTAGGACAATACAGCATGCATGAACTCATAGTTTATTCCTCATGGGGAATGTGAGGAATTCTAGAATAATTGTGACTACATGCAAGTTTTATGATAAGCCATGACTTTGGAGCCTAAATACAGAGGATAAGAATAAGTGGTAGGAGAAGGGGATAGGCACAAGTTGACAAGGACAAAGTCTGCCCTCTTGGTAACTAAGCATGACTCTAAGAAACAAATCTAATCTGGCCTCATCAATAATATAGAGGGATTTCCCAGATGCAGAATGGATGGACTCCCATAAGGAAGACTTGACCTGGATAATGAATTTAGGCACATGTGACTGTGTCTTCCAATACCAAAGCCAATGCACAATGACAGTCAGCTGACTTCCTCTTTACTGGACAGAGTGTAAGAAAAGAACATATTGAGTTACATGGGAGGGCTCCAAAAAGACTGCAAAGATTTCGGAGTCACGTATTCAAAGGCTTTCCCATTAAGATCTCTCACACACTTTTCTCTATACCCCCACCTCTGTCCTATTCTCCCTTTGCTCGCTTGAAAAGACAATCACTGCATTAAGTGATTAAGTGCTTCTTTCCTTCTGACTCGTGGTTCACAAGACCACAGTATGCATTTCAATTAGTTCCCCCCCTCCGCCTCTCCCCCCCCACCACATGAAGGGAAAAAGAAAAAAGAAAAACCAGACATTGGAGAATAGAGTTGTTGGGAAGCATTTTCAATATCCACATGCAGTTTTTACATCGTGCAAAATTATGGTAAGAGGGCAAATGGGCTTGAGATTCAAATGTTCCTCAAATGAGCGGTTGTTATGCTAATTCCCTGTTTGACATCTTCTGTCAAACTGGATGAATGTGCTCTACAAAAATATTATTTGTCATTAGAAACCTTAGTTCCAAGTTCCAACAGGAGGCCTAGCAGCTGTGAAACTTTGGGTAAATTGCAAAACCTTCCTAAAACCCTCCTGCCTCATCTATAAAGTAGAGAAATATTAATATCTACATTGCGAGTTGATTATAAGGAGTAAGCAAATATGGGAAACTGCTTTATAAACTAGAAAACACCAAGGATGAAAGACAGAGCTGCACAGTGGTAGAGGCTAGGCACTCCTGAGATGGGCTGCCTGAGTTAGAAAGTTGGTTCCACTGTTCCTGTGATCTAGCAGCACTGGACCACTGGGTGCCTCAATTTTGCTTCTGTAAGATCCAAATGTCATGGTTCAGAGTCACTGACATGGTGCGGAGTCATTGAGCCTAGTGCCTGCAAGCATGACTTAACTATCTGCTACTATTCTTATGTAACAGTTACTGACGCTTTTATTATAAAAAATGACAGCAATGTGAATGGAGAGGAGATCCACAATAGGAAGAAAATGATGGTCCTACCCCAAGTCAAGTTGCTCTTAAGAAAGAAATAAAATAGGGACGACTGGGTGGCTCAGTGGGTTAAGCCTCTGCCTTCGGCTCAGGTCATGATCTCAGGATCCTGGGATTGAGTCCCGCATCGGGCTCTCTGCTAGGCAGGGAGCCTGCTTCCTCCTCGGTCTCTCTCTGCCTGCCTCTCCGCCTACTTGTGACCTCTCTCTGTCAAATAAATTTAAAAAAAAAAAAAAGAAAGAAAAAGAAAATAGGGATGTCTGGGTGGCTCAGTGGATTAAGCCTCTGCCTTCAGCTCAGGTCATGATCTCAGGGTCCTGGGATCGAGTCCCACATCGGGGTCTCTGCTCAGCAGGGAGCCTGCTTCCCCCTTTCTCTCTGCCTGCCTCTTTGCCTCCTTGTGATCTCTCTCTCTCTGTCAAATAAATAAATAAAATCTTTAAAAAAAAAAAAAAGAAAGAAAATAACTGTGTGCAAATAATCCTGGAGACTCAGAGTTTAAAAGTGAGGTCCCATTATTTGTAGGAACTGCTTTGCAAGAAGGAAGAAGGGAATGTTCTCCAGTTAGAATGTAGCCAAGTCCCTTAACATACCAGTTGTACCGCGTCTCTTTTCCGGGAGAGCATCACGATACTTGCTTTAAGAATCGCCTTATGGTCATCAGGGGAGGAAGGATGAGTCTCAGGTGGAGCTCGTGAGGACCCTTAAAGATCAGGGAAAGATGCCTCATAGTACTCAGAAAGGGATGGGAAAGCTGGCCCTATTCATGAGTTAGCTCTCTCCAAGAAGCAAAACACAATTTAAAAGGGTAAAGACAGCACAGATGTAAACGATCTCATAGTGTTAGTTCTATTAACACTTCAGACCTATAAATGCTCACAGCATTTGTCTCAGACGATGAAGAATCCGGCCTTTCCCACTACAGAGGATAGTGCCAAGAGCACGATGTCCCTGGCAAGTCCTCTTCTGTCTTTCAGGATCCTCCACTTAATATCAATCTTCACCACCATAGGAGAACAGACAGCGAGAGGTCAGGATGTCATCAATAACAACAATAATTATAACATTTTCATTTTTCACACTCCTGTGATGTGCCTGCACTGAGATAGGTATTTTATGCACATTATCTCATTTAATCCTCCTTAATATCTTGTGGAAATAGGACTATGGGAGACAAACTAAGGTTTGCAGACATGAGCGACTTGTCCAGTCTTACAGCTAGAAAATATTGAACCCGGGATCCAAGCCCCGTTCCATCTGACCCCAGAAAAAGGCTCTTAGCCCCACATATCATATCGAAGTTAGGAAAGTCCTTATTTCTCTTTTTTTTTTTTCCTCAAAGATCCCATTCATCTATCTGAAAGACAGAGATCACAAGTAGGCAGAGAGGCAGACAGAGAGAGGGGGAAGCAGGCTCCCCACTGAGCAGAGAGCCTGATGTGGGGCTCGATCCTAGGACCCTGGGACCATGACCTGAGCCGAAGGCAGAGGCTTTAACCCACCCAGCCACCCAGGCGCCCCAGGAAAGTCCTTATTTCTCACACATGAGAGGCTAACACGGGGGTTGTGCTGGTTAGTGAATTAGTAACAGTGGTTTCATATCTACTGTTGCTCAAATTTGTTGAATGAGTAAGCACATGCAGGAATCTGCTTTTGTTATGGTAGTGGTAGTTTGATGGATGACATGGAAAAATCATAAATAGGGAAAATAAGTCCCTTTTCTGAAAAAGCTTAAAATACAAAGACACAAAGCAAAGGGTCAAGGAAGAGAAGTCAAGTGGAAAGCAAAGGCCCTGCTTGCTGCGGACAGGAGTGATCTGAAACGGGTGGGCTGCTCCCTGGCAACGTCGGGGTAAGACCAAGTCTTTTTCATAGTGGCCAAGGCACAAGCTGTGTGGAGGGCCTGTTGATGTTTCCTTCCCCTGCAACTGAGCACAATGCAGGGAGAGAGTATCATTAATAATCATTAGCGTAAGGCTTACAGGTGCTACAGCAGATGTTGCCTGGCAGGGAAATTGGCAGCATCGAGCACAAACTGGGAGGTAATTTTCATCATGGGACAATTCTCAGAAGATGTCCAGCATAATTCAAAATGTGTTCCCTCTCCCAGCCTTCCCGAGTCAGGGGACCTCCACTGCGTCAGACTCTGCGTCACTGCGTCAGAGCCCCCATGTGCTCCCAGTACCCCACGTCCTTCCCCCATCAAAACCTCTATCCCAGAGGAACTTGGGTGGCTCGGTGGGTTAAAGCCTCTGCCTTCAGCTCAGGTCATGATCCCAGGGTCCTGGGATGGAGCCCCGCATTGAGCTCTCTGTTCAGCAGGGAGCCTGCTTCCCCCTCTCTCTCTGCCTGCCTCTCTGTCCACTTGTGATCTCTCTCTCTCTCTGTCAAATAAATAAATAAAATCTTTTTTAAAAATTCTGTTTTAAAAAAAAAACCTCTATGCCAGTGCATTCTCGTTGTTTACGTGTATTCCTCATGCACTAGACTGTCAGTTATTTGAAGACAGGAGGCATGTTTCATTCATCTTTGTATCTCCAGCATGCCGCACATGATAGTTGCTCAGTTATTGCTGAGTAAATGAATAAGGAATGAATGAACCGACATGGATGGATGATGGATGAATGGGTAGATGGATGGGTGGTGGAAAAGGGAGCCTAACAAGTATAATTTTTCAATCAACTTTGACCCTCAAAAATAACCTTGGCAGCCATTTACTTTCATGAGAATATCACCTTTGCCTTTGGAAAATATTTTTTTAATGTTACAATGTGTTTGCATACTATAGTCCAATTTAATTCCCAAAATAGTCCTTTAAGACATATAGGGAAGATGGGATCATCTCCCTCAAAAATGAGGGAAACAGTTCACCAAGGATAAGTGACTTTCCAAATGTCAGGTGGTAAGTATGTGGCAACCTCAGATTTTTTTTTAAGGATTTTTTAAAATTTATTTGACAGAGAGAGATCACAAGTAGGCAGAGAGGCAGACAGGGGGCGGGGGAAGGGGGGCGCGAAGCAGGCTCCCTGCCTAGCAGAGAGCCCGATGTGGGACTCGATCCTAGGACCCTGAGATCATGACCTGAGCTGAAGGCAGAGGCTTTTACCCACTGAGCCACCAGGTGCCCGCAACCTCAGATTTTAATGCACGTTTCCCAAGGACTGCCACATGGGCTCTTCCCACCAACACATCCCCAGCTCCCCAGGCATTAGTTCCCTGCTACTAGAGAAGCAGCTCTCTGCTGTCTGACCACCAACCAAGAAGTCAAGCTGAGCAGCCTTCTGTATACTTAGAGCACAAAACACAGACTCCTAAGCTCTCCTGCCCATTTGTTCTCTACGGACAATCAGAGGAGACTGCCATTTCTACTCCCCTAGAATTGGTGACCAGAGATGAGTGCTAAGGACAGAGAGGCAAGGACTGTGCCACATTATCCTGAGAATCTCCAGAAGTCAGGCCCAGTAGGGGAAGGGAAAGAGGTGTTCTCTATTCTCCAGAGCTGAGTGCCTTAGTGAAGACTGGAAGCGAATGCATGTAGAGGGAAAGGGCATTCAGTAGCCATTGGTTCATCCACATAAACGGAGAAATCCCACACAAGGTGGCATTTGATCAAGGGACCCACCTCACTATGAAGGGGATTCCAGAGGGCATACCTGGAACCATGGGATTCACTGGCTGGGTCACATCCTGAACCATGAAGAAGCAGCCAGCTTGACATTGTATTGGAACGGTGTGCCTCCCCGCTTCCTATCCTCACGGTCCTAAGCCTGACATATAATAAGGGCAAGGGAAACTTCTAATGAGATACTAAAGTTTTAAAAAGGATCACCTTTTAATAACTGAAAGTATCTGGTAAATTATGGAATCTGACCCAGATGAACGAAGGGATCTTTCGAGAGAGAAGGGAGATTTGGCATAGAGTGGTTGGGAGAGTGACCGTAGAAAAATCAAATCATTTCACGTTTGTGCCTCTCTTAATCGGGAGTGCTTAGTAAACCAGCTGAGTGTGTTGCTGTCCGTCCACATCAGCAAGGCCCATTCTGGGAGGGCACAGATGTTGCACCCACACTGTACAACAATTCGGTGTGTGCACAGTGACATTTTCCAAAGGTTCCTTTTTTCCAATGGCTGCAGAATTACTCCCAGCCCCAAGTGCTTTCTGAGCCTGGATTGTAATTATTAGGAGTCCTTTCTGCCATACCCACCCTCTCTGCCTCCATAAAAGAAACTTCTTCCCTATTGTCTTCCTCATTTGGAATTCATTCTTCTAATCATCACAGCTTTGTCTGGACTAAAGAGCGCCCTGGCCTCTTTCTATATAATTCTCTCTCACTTCAATTATGGGAGAAGGAAGCTGCAGCTGACTCACTTCAAAGTTTCACTCTATTAAAAAAGAAAATCACTGATTGGAAAACACTTTAAATAAAATGTCCTAAATATACTTAACGGCTCTTTCATTTTAAATTAATATAGGAGGTACAGGGTTGCGTGGGGGTACTAAGTGAGCCTTAGCAATATGCCTTTGAAAGGTGCGAAATTTTTAAGTGGCTTTATATTGCTAAAGAGTTTGGAAATCTCCTAGAATGTGAATTCATTTGTTTGTTATTGTTTTCCACCATATAGAGAATGTCATTATATAGGTATATATATGTATGCATGTATGTATGTATGTGTTTGTATATGTGTGTGTGTGTGTATATATATATATATATATCCCAAATGAAGAATTTTTACATATATATGAATACATACACACACACACACATATATATCTGTGTGTTATATAAACACACACACACACACATACACACACACTTCTCACAGGAAAATACATAACTAGTCTTCGAGCAATCTTTGACCAAAGAAGCCTAGAAGAATCAGGACATATATACTGTGACTTCCCTTTTGTGACTCTGAATGAGGCACTCATGCTTCCACCTACAGCCAGCGCACCCCCTCCTCCCACCCCCGGCCACCACATTAACAAACATCCCATCTCTCCTCTCCTGCAAGGACATATAACTCGTCTCTCTCTTACGTCATCCATGTTTCATCTCCACTGGATTTTTCCTATCAGCATAAAGCACCCTGTTATTACTCCAACTGAGGCGATAATGATAATAAACATTTTTTCACTCCTTCTTCCTCCTCCAGCTGCAGTCCCAGTTCTCTCCCCCCTTTACAATAAAACTTCTTACAAGAGTGGTCTCTCTATTCAATTTCCTCACCCATTTCCCTCCTAAACTCATTCCACTTAGGCTTTTGCCACTAAAATTCCACTGAAGCTGCTCTTGTCAAGGTCCCCATGTTGCTAAATCCTGGGTTAAGTAGTAGCTCTCAGCTTAATTAATATACCAGCAGCATTTGACACAGTTGTCCACTACCTCCTCTAAGATACACTTTTTTTTTTTTCCCTCACTTTTCACTAGGGCCACGTAGTTCTAATTTTTCTACAAACTCTGACCACACTTTATTATTGACCTTTGTAAATTCCTGTCCTTTTCCCTGACTTCAGAGCCAAAGGGTTTAGTCCTTGAACACCTTCTCTTGTTGGGGTTCCCCTCCAATATCTTGGTTTTACGTTCTCCCCAGATGCTGATCTGCCCCAATTATCTTAAAAATCTCCAGCCCAATCACCTCCTCTATATCCCTCCGTATTCCTCTACCCAGCTGTCCACTAGACAAATGCCCAATAGCCGTTTCAAATTTGACATGTCTAGAACTGAAATCCTGATCTTCCCCAGAAACCCTGCTCCATTAGCAGTGGTAACGCCAACCTTCCAGCTATGCAGAATCATTTTTGCCTCTTGTCTTTCAAATTCCACTAACTCTACTTCTGCCTCCCTGGTCCTAGCCACCATCATTACTTGCCTAGATTATTATGATGGTCTCCAAACTCATCTTCTTGCCTCCAACTTTTTTCTCTCTATAGTCTACCCTCAACATGCCAGTCAATGTCAGGTCACATGGATATTTGACAGTGTTACAGCATTTCTGATGTTAAGACTGGCAATTATTCTCCAAGGCCATTTTCATAGGACTTTTCTGATTGATACTAGAAAGATATGGAGGAAATACATACCACTGAATGAGAGAAGCCAATCTGAAAAGGCTATATATTGTATGATTCCAATTATATGACATTCTGGAAAAGGCAAAAGTATGGAGACAGAAGACAGAGAAAAGATCAGTGGTTGCCAGACATTGGGGGAAGGAGATGATAAGCAGAGTAGAAAGGATTCTTAGAGCAGTGAAAATAGTCTGGAAAAAATTTTAATTAATCAATAAACAAAAGATATAAGATACTGGTGCTTGGCTCAAAATCCTGCATGACTTTCCATTTTGTCACAGTAAAAGCCCAAGTTGTTACAGGCCTTGCAAAATGATCATCTTCCAACTCTGACTCATGTCCTCCATGCTCATTCTGCTCCAGCCATGGAGGCCTCCTTGAATTCCCCAAACAAGTTAGATAGGCTTCCACTTCAGGGCCTCCCTATTGCCTGGAACACTCTTGCCTATAAGTGCACATGGCTAACTCCCTTGTTCTTTCAAGTCTTAACTCAAATACCATCATTTCATTGAATTCCCCTTTTCTGATTTCCCTTCCCCTTTATCCTACCTTACTCTCTTAAAGTAATTATCAGCTTCTAACATATGAGATAATTGACTTATCAATTATATTCTTTGCCTCTAAAAGAATCTAAATTCTATAAGAACATGGAATTTTTCCCCCATTTTTGTTTTTCTACATTGCTATCTCCAATGCCTAGAATATCACACATTAAGTCTTTTGTGAAAACTTACTGAGTAAATTGAAGGTCCAACTCAACAATTCTTTACTGAGCACTTGCTTTATCCAAAGTATGTGCCAGGCACTGACAGAGATATGGCAATGAACAGAACACAATTCCTGGGACCCCTGGGTGGCTCAGTTGGTTAAGCAGCTGCCTTCGGCTCAGGTCATGATCCCAGCGTCCTGGGATTGAGTCCCACATCGGGCTCCTTGCTCGGCAGGGAACCTGCTTCTCCCTCTGCCTCTGCCTGCCACTCTGCCTATGCTCGCTCTCTCTCTCTCCCCCTCTCTCTCTGACAAATAAATAAATTTAAAAAAAAAAACACAATTCCTGCCTTCAAAGACTTATTATAGTCAGGTATTAATACAGTTGACCCTGCAGAGACTACCCACGAATCATGACTGTTGGGACCCTAGAGTGCTTTCTTTTTTACCAGTTTGCCACAGGTACGAATTCACTGATGCTTGAAATTCTATAATTAATCACTCAGCAGCTTTGTGACCTTAAGCAAATTACTTAACATCTTCTAATTCTTCTGTTTTTTATTTGTAAAATGAGATAATAGTGTCCATTTCACTGAGTTGTGAGGATCAAATGAGAGAATCCTGGTTAAAAAAAAAAAAGACATAGTAGAGTCTCTAACATGGAGCAGCATGAAAGGATGTCATTCTCTTGATTAAACATTCTTATCTTTAGTAAAAAAAAATTTTTTTCATGGAAGTACTGGAGAGCTTTGAAAATCAAATTGAGCAATTGCCAAGACTATGATACAGAGTTATCTTTCAAGCAAAAAGAGGCAGAAATAATCATATTTGTCATATACATCACCACCTAAAAAAGGATGTTTGTACATACTGAGTTCCAGATCAGGGATTTAACAAGGGACCAGAAGAGAGATAAAAAAAGGAAAACTGGGGGCCCCTGGGTGGCTCAGTGGGTTAAGCCTCTGCCTTCGGCTCAGGTCACGATCCCAGGGTCCTCGGATTGAGCCCCGCATCAGGGTCTCTGCTCAGCAGGGAGCCTGCTTCCTCCTCTCTCTCTGCCTGCCTCTCTGCCCACTTGTGATCTCTGTCTATCAAATAAATAAATGAAATCTTTAAAAAAAAAAAAAAAAGGAAAGAAATAAAAAAGAAAAGGAAAACCAGAAAAGAAATGATCCAGCCTCCTTCTGTAGAAGCAACGGTGACTTTCATGGTTGTTCTCAATGATGGTTGTTTCCTACTTATTGTTTTTTTTATTATTATTAATAACAATAATATTATTATTAATAATATCAAACCAAAGTAAAGAAATACTGTTAAAAGGCAGATTCTAAAAACAGTTTTTGAGCCACTAATGTGCTGGCTTCTTTCACATCCTTTATTAAATTTCATTCTCAGAACACCTGTGAGTGTTGTGTATTATACTCATTTTATAGTCAAGGAAATAAAGGCTCAGGGATATTAAATTGTCTAAAAACATAAAGTAGGTAAGTAATGGAGAGATCCAGGATTCAAAGCTAAGGTTGTCAGTCTAAACCTTAACACCACTCTATCTCACTTCCCAGTAAAATCAGAAAGCTATGGAGAAGGAAATGCAAACCACACTGAACAATTCCCCCCAAAAGGGCCAGGAAAGGAACCACAGTAGCTTACAGGAGCCGATTTTGCTCATGCCTTCTGATTCACATTTAGTGGCTTTACGCTGGTAGCTTGAAATAAGCCATCAAGGCAACAGTTATGCCACTGAACTCAGCAAAGGCTACAAATCAGGGCTTTCTTTTCTGAGAGCCAACTTGACCAGCACGCATAAGTAGAGCCCTTAGGTGTTCATGCCTGGAATCCAAGAATGCCTGACACCAGTGCCTGAGAGCCACTCATAGGTTTTATTTATTTTTTATTTTTTTAAAGATTTTATTTAATTATTCATGAGAGACAGAGAGGCAGAGGCAGAGGGAGAAGCAGGCTGCCCACTGAGCAGGGAGACCAATGTGGGGCTCCATCCCAGGACCCCTGGATCATGACCCGAGCCAAAGGCAGATGCTTAACCAACTGAGCCACCCAGGTGCCCCCACAGGTTTTAAATGACCATACAGCTCCATCCCATTGGCATGCAAGGAGTGCCAGGCTCTCACCACCCAGCACTGATTCCTGCCATAAACATCACATCAAGAACAAATCCATCAGATCCCTTCCAGAGATCCTGTCTCAGTGGAGAAAGGGAAGAAAGAACTGAGGACCCTGGCTTCCAGAAAGAAGGAAAGAAGAAAGACTCACCTATGTGACAAGCAGCCTCAAAAGGGGGACCCTAGGGCCACCACAGACCCACTTTGCCTGCGCAGGGCTGTCTGTGGCTGGCTCCAGCTGCATGACGTGAGAGGGAGGGCAAGGACATATGCCTCAGATACTACTTCCTCACCCAGTCATGCCTTTTAACCATACCTTCATTTTTCCCCCTATTTTATCAGTAGAAAAACCAACGCATGAAAAAGCATATGTCACTGAGGCCAATTTAAACAGATACACATCAAGACTTAGCTAGAAAATGGGATGTTGTATTCCCAAAAGTTAAAAGGTTCTGGCAAAATGGAACCACTTTATCTCCCAGTAAATAGAGGAAATGCCCCTCCCCAACCAAGGAGGGACATCCTGGATTTTGCTGGATAAAATGAAAGGAATCTTTCCAGGGAGACCATCCAACCCAGCCTGAAGATATGAACAGACCTGTGGAAGGAGAGGGTTGTACTCTTATCAGGAGCTGCTTCTCAACGCACTAAGAGGAAGGAGAGAATCAAAAGAGTTTGGTGGGCTAAAACAGGCCAGGGTTATATTTCTTCCTGACACACAATATTATTCAAATGACAGCAGATATGACTGAAAACATTTATCACATTCCCTGACTCGCTTTAATCTCCCACAAAGAGAAGCTGCACTCAGCGCACCGGGCAGGGGGGATAATGAGGCAGCAGACCAAGCTGCCAGAGAGGGGCATTGATTTTAGGTGCCAAAAATAGAACCTGCTACGGTTTCCAGCCGGCTGCCCCATGTCTCGAAGTGGATTATCAGCGGAACAGCACGAGCGCGGAGAGATGTTTCCAGGCAATCAGATTGGCTTATACACAGGGCATTAATTCTCCAGAAATATGCCATGTTGACCAATCAAAATGGCTTCCTCTTTAAAGAAAGCTTGTAGTCTCTAAAGCAGCATTCACAGCTTCAAATAGCAATAATAACCTCTGTTTTCGGGGCATGTTCCAGGAATTAGCACCTGGCTTGGGTTAATGGTATAAAGCACAGCTTCTCCTAACTGGTCATTAATCCCAAGTAAATACCCAGCAACTCGATTTCTGTGGCTTTAGGATAAATCTGAAATCAAATGGCCTAGTCACACCAAGCAGATTTAATGCAGGAAAAGCTAATGACCACAATAGCCTCCCCCTCTGGGTACCATAGGGGGGGAAGCTAATCTAAAAAGCATTTTTCCTTTCATGATGTTTGGCAAAACGCTGACTTCCAAGCAAGAGCAGAGCTCCCTCACTAGATGGAGATGCCTCAAGGACCCACAGTCAGTCAGGAATGAACTGTGAGCTATTTTTCTAGTCGGTGATGATGGATTTTGAACCCATTCATTCATGTCTTCTGGCCTTCCCTCACTCTTCCCACCCTCTGAGCAAATAACATGTGTCGAGAGGGTAGCTAGTTCTGCTCAGTCTGCCATCTGACGAAGCGGTCAGCCATGTTCGCCAGTGATGGAAGCCTGGCTGGGCCCTGGCACTGTGGGAAGGAGGCCCACACAGCCAACTGACTGAAGCTCAAACAGATGTGCTTGATCTTCATAGAATGTATTTCTTTCAAGTCTGTAATTCTCTGCAGTCGTCCTGCCTGGTGCTTTTCAAACTGGATTCTGTGACTTGTAGGTTTCAGAGAGGAGGACCATGGACTTTGGAGGGGTATGGAGACAGTGCCAGGAAGGAGAATCCAGTGGTCAGACTCTAGGTTTAAGCTTCAATGAATCTATGCCGTTACTTGTTTTACAAACTAAAGGTCTTTGTAAATCTTCCTTAAGAAAAACAA
Source organism: Mellivora capensis (assembly GCA_004024625.1). Lineage (NCBI taxonomy): Eukaryota > Metazoa > Chordata > Mammalia > Carnivora > Mustelidae > Mellivora > Mellivora capensis. Next base: position 37,974 of record PISX010013653.1, on the reverse strand, counting down.
TTTTGTTCAAAAATATCTGGTTCTAGTCAGCTCCCTCACCTTATAGATGAGGACATAGTTTGCCCTTACTCCCCAGCTTCGGCAGTGCTCCAAGTCCATAAAGCTAGGCCACGTGCCCTCCCCTCAGTTCTGACAGCTTTTATTACTTGCTGCACTTCCTGGAAGATTACATCACTGCCTCATTTTGCTAATTACTATTTTCTCTGGAAAGTTGTATCCTCCTCAAGGATAACAAAAATCTCATCCTTTTAGTGACTCACCCAGTATTTTTTTTTATTTCATTTCTTTTCAGCGTAACAGAATCCATAGTTTTACAACACACCCAGTGCTCCATGCAATGAGTGCCCTCCCTAATACCCACCACCTGGCTCCCCCAACCTCCCACCCCCCGCCCCTTCAAAACCCTCAGGTTGTTTTCAGAGTCCATAGTCTCTCATGGTTCATCTACCCCCCAATTTCCCTCAACTCCCTTCTCCGCTCCATCTCCCCATGTCCTCCGTGTTACTTGTTATGCTCCACAAATAAGTGAAACCATATGATAATTGACTCTCTCTGCTTGACTTATTTCACTCAGCATAATCTCTTCCAGTCCCGTCCATGTAGCTACAAAAGTTGGGTATTCATCCTTTCTGATGGAGGCATAATACTCCATAGTGTATATGGACCACATCTTCCTTATCCATTCGTCCGTGGAAGGGCATCTT
>PISX010013653.1:0-37170 GCA_004024625.1 Mellivora capensis | reverse complement strand
ATAATCATATCAAAAAATGGGCAGAAGATATGAACAGACACTTCTCCAATGAAGACATACAGATGGCTATCAGACACATGAAAAAATGTTCATCATCACTAGCCATCAGGGAGATACAAATTAAAACCACATTGAGATACCACCTCACACCAGTTAGAATGGCCAAAATCAGCAAGGCAGGAAACAACGTGTGTTGGAGAGGATGTGGAGAAAGGGGAACCCTCCTACACTGTTGGTGGGAATGCAAGTTGGTGCAGCCACTCTGGAGAACAGTGTGGAGGTTCCTCAAGAAGTTAAAAATAGAGCTTCCCTATGACCCTGCAATTGCGCTTCTGGGTATTTACCTCACCCAATATTTTATAGAGAATAAACATCACTTCCTTGGAGAAATAATCAGTAACAACAACATCGAAGGTGCTGGTCAAAACATGTAACATCTAGATAACAGTTTAAACAGTTTGTTTTGGGGTTTTGTTGACTTGGGAGTTTGGTTTTGTTCATTTTTTTTCTTGTCTTTGTATTATCATGAAGTATCGATAATGGTAAGCTATAAATCTGCTGACATTTGTTCAATGAGTCAGTGATGGCAAAATTCATCCTTACCTAATGATCTTAAGTTAGCTACTTACTGCCCCAGAATTCATATTCAGGTGTATAATGGGCAGTAGGCAGGTAATAAAGCACGATGTTGTGCTAAAACAAAAAATTTTTATACCATAACTTCATGTAAATCTCTGTCAAGAAATGGAAACATTCTAAGAATTTACCCTACTTGCAAGCCTACACATTAACCTATCACAGGCTCATAGATGTTGGCAGAAAACATGAAATTCCTGGCTCATAAAGTCCTTTATTAGGACATGGCAAAGCACACATCATAAGTACCAGTATATTTGTGGGTCTCGGGTCTCTTGTTCCCAAGTCCCACAGGGGTGATATCAATGGGACCAGAGATGCCTGCACAAGGAACGGATTGCACTACAAGAGAGAAACCTAGAGCTTAGGGAACCCCAAACTTTTTTAATGAGCAATAGTCATGCTTGCCATTTGCTTCAGAAGTAGACACTATCTCCATCTCCCAAGGCTGATCTCTATACATTCTTAAAAAATAATCCAAGACAAAAGAGAACCAATTCCTCTCTTCCTAAGACATGCAGAAGCATGAGAAACCCATGAAGAATTTCTCTCAACAAAATCTCATGAGCCAAAACTAGACCTATGGCTATGCCTATCCATCTTTAAACCTAGTGACAGAGTAATTATCCTTTCATGACATAAATCAATGATGATATATCCAAAAAGAAACAAATACTATCTTAGACTCACTAGATGGCTCTGAAAATAAATAGTATTTTCAGAGCTTTAATAATGCAAATTCCATTTATTTATTTTTAACTTTTATGATTAACCCATAGGAAAATCATGAAAACCTTTTGGTTACTGGAAAAACAGCAAATATCATCGACCAAGATATTTCTGGAATGGTAATATTAAGCTGACATTGAGATACACATACACTATCACTTCAAACACACTGAGAAAACTGGATAAAATTCAACAATTTAAGTTTTGGGAAACATAACTACACTTAACACCAAGAAAAGAAAACCCCCAAGTGCTGGAAATAAAAGGACCCAGAAGTCACAACAATAAGAACTAAAACCAAAACACTTCACAGATTTCTCAAAATCAAAATAGGCTTTAAAAGCTAGGGAGGGGCAGCTGAGTGGCACAGTTGGCTGAGCATCTGCCTCTTGGTTTTAGCCCAGGTCGTGATCTCAGGGTCATAAAGATGGAGCCTCTTGTCAGCCTCCACACCCATGTGGAGTCTGCTTGAGATTTTTCTTCCTCTCCCTCTGCCCCTCCTGCTCATGTTCTCTCTCTCACTCTCAAATAAATAAATAACTAAATCTGAAAAACAAAACAAGCAAAAAACTAGAGAACATGTTTTTTGAGTCCTGCAGAGAAGAAAGTCCAAGCCATTGCCTCTAAGAGCATAGGGACACAGAGCTATGCTACTTGCATGAACCGAAGAGTCACAAAGACTTATCCTAGCTGTAAAACACAGATTTTAAAAAATCCCACTTGACACTGAGGGATGCAACAAAGAAGACTTCCATCCATTTAAGCCCATCTTAAGAAAAAAAGTGTCTGAATCAAGGCCAATGCCATTTGGAGTGGTGTCTGAATTCATACACTCAAAGGACACATGAATTCCAAACCAAGGAATCTGCATTAAAAACTGATCCAGATTTTATCAGGATCAGGATAAAACTGCATTGTAAGGATGTTTCCACAGACAAGGTTTATAGCTACTACTTTCATGGAAAATGGCCATGAATCTGGTTTCACAACCAAATATGATAAATAAGGTGAGGAAATAAAATGTAATTAGAAAGAGTTAGGACATGTAAGTAAATGGAAGAATGTGCAGCCAAAAAATTTTAAAAATAGTCAAGCAATATGAAAGAAGTTTTGAAAGTATTATGTTTAAAATATTTAAAAAGATAGAAAACAAATAAAAACCTAAGGGAAATTAGAGGACAGTATGAAAAAGTTGGCAGGGTTTTAAAAAGCAAAGGAAATTCCATAAATGAACAATACAGTCCATGAAATTAAAACATAATAGAAGGCTTTATCAGTACAGACAAAAATAAAATTAATGACTTGGAAGAAAAATCTGAGAGAATCATCCATAATTCAGCACATGGAAAAGATAATTAAGAGATGTATGGGCTAGAGAAAAAACAGGTATAACGCACATCAAAGAGGCATTCCTGATCGGAGGGAAAAAAAAAAAAACAGAAAAAGAGAGAATTGTTATTCATAGAGAATTGTTATTCATAGAGAATTTACCAGAATTTAAGAAAGACACATTAAAAGAAGCACACCAAATCCTCTGTAGAATAAAAAAAATAAGTCTACACCTAGCCATATTATAGTGAAGCTGTAGAACATCAAACACACACAAATTATAAAAAGAGCTGCATTTGTTTGGATATATGGTTAGCTACAAAATAAAGAAAAAAATCGGGGTGCCTGGGTGGCTCAGTGGGTTAAGCCTCTGCCTTCGGCCTACGTCATAATCTCAGGGTCTTGGGATTGAGCCCCACGTTGGGATCTCTGCTCAGCTGGGAGCCTGCTTCCCCCTCTCTCTCTGCCTGCCTCTCTGCCTACTTGTGATCTCTCTGTCAAATAAAGAAATAAAATCTTAAAAAAAAAAAAAAAAGAAAGAAAAAAAGAAAAAATCCAATGGCTTCAAAAAGACTGGAATTTACTTTCTCATATAAAGTCTGAAGCACCTCTGTCCAAAAGAAGTAAAACACAAGCCACATATATAATCATAAATATTCTACTAGCCACATTTTAAAAAGTTAAAAAGTTATGTTAGCCTTAATATTTTACTTGATTTAATGCAACATGCCTAAATAGTATTTCAGTATGTAATCAATATAAAAATTATAATAAGAAATTTTACATTTTTTTTTAAATCTTTTTTTTTTTTTTTTTTAATTTATTTATTTGTCACAGAGAGAGGGAGAGAGCGAGCGAGCACAGGCAGACAGAGTGGCAGGCAGAGGCAGAGGGAGAAGCAGGCTCACTGCCTAGCAAGGAGCCCGATGTGGGACTCGATCCCAGGACGCCGGGATCATGACCCGAGCCGAAGGCAGCCGCTCAACCAACTGAGCCACCCAGGCGTCCCGAAATTTTACATTTTTTTAACTAAATCTTTTAAATTCTTTATAGCAGGTCGCAGTTTAGACACTACCTTATTACTGGATATATGTGATTGCATAACATTGTCAAAAAAGTAGATTCACATACTGAAGCTGATCCCAACATTTTTTAAAGTTTTTGAGTTTTAAGTCAAGTATCAGTGTTTATGATTGTTCGTTAAATTTAAATACAAGGTAAATTCGTTGCTCACCTGCAGTAGGCACATTGCAAGTATTCATGGGTACATATGGCTATAGCAGATACCACTTTCATCAGCATAGCTTTGCAGGTGAGTGTGCTAGGATGAGACGCAAAACTGGTCCAGGATAATTTTTCACAGTCCTGCAAGTGAGAAGGGGGAATATAGCTAGGGATCCATGTGTATTTCCAAGGAGCCTCTACTGGAAGGGGTATTTTCACCTCCCTTTGACCAGTCCCCAGAAGAGTTTCTGACACACAGCAGGTGGGTAAATAACATTTGTTGAAAGAAAGAATGTTATATAGACACCTTCTTACCCACCACTAAGTTACACTCAGGTTAAAAACATTCCACTTTTTTGGGACTTGTGACTGGCTCAGTTTGTAGAACATGTGACTCTGGGTCTCTTGGGTTCATGAGTTCGAGCACTACATTGGGCATAGAGATTACTTTAAAAATTCTACTTTCTTGGCCATCCTATGGAATTTATTAGACTATCTCATACCTAGTAGGGTTAGACAATTTTCTCCTCTGTTCAAAACCTGTAATGGCTCCTTTAGGCAAACAAATGAAATACAAATTTCTGATTATGGCTCTTAAGACCATCAACAACACACCCTGTAACTACTTGTGTGTGTGACTACTCTCTGTAACAGGATAGAGCCTGAAGTTTTGGGAGGATACTTATCTAAAGGTATAAGAAATGTCCTTCTTCGTTAAGAGAATTCCAAAGAGTAGCTGCATATGTAGATTTCTCATAATAAATTTGCCAATAGCATAAGGATCATGCATCTATAGGAATCAAAGTTTCCTGCAAACAATTCCAAGTAGCTCTGTTGGTTATTTTATTTGGTTTTCAGACAGAGACTACATAACCAATAGGGCCAACTCAAATCCACATATGAATCTGGTTATATACACTTAATAGCAGCTTTTGTCCAACTAAAAATAGAATATTCAACATTAATATTAAATAATTCATTAATGCTAAACTAAATTGTTTAATTAATATTAAAAAATTAACTGGTAAATTAAAATAGGATATTAAACAAGAGAAAATTTTCCACAATACTTTTTTTTTTTTTAAAGTTTTTATTTATCCATTTGCGAGAGAATGAGCGAGAGAGAGCATGAGAGAGGAGAAGGTCAGAGGGAGAAGCAGACTCCCCAAGGAGCTGGGAGCCCGATGCGGGACTCGATCCCGGAAGTCCGGGATCAAGACCTGAGCCGAAGGCAGTCGCTCAACCACCTGAGCCACCCATGCGCCTCATTCCACAATACTTTTAACTCTCCTTTTAATCACTCTCTCCTCCAGCTGGCCACAAACACTCCTTCCAAAGTTCAGCCTCCAGATAGTGCTCCAAATACATTATATGCTTTCTCTCATACATGTATGCTATTGCTACATTATCTGCCTAAAATGTTCTTTCTTTCTTGACCGATTGGACAAAACTCTTTTCTTCTTTTAGTGGTCAGTTCAATTATTTTCTCTTTCCTAAAGTCCTTTTGTGGTTTATCAAATCTGAAGTAATTGCTGTCTAATCTATTATATATAACAGTATTCTGTGCATTTTTATTGAGGTATAATTGACATATATCATTATCTTACTTTCAGATTGAAATATAATAATTCAATACTTGTATATATTTCAAAATGATTACCACAGTAAGTCTAGTTAACATCCATCACCACACACAGCTGCAAAAATTCTTTTTCTTATGATGAGAACTTTTTCTTGTGATGAGAACTACTGTCTTAGCAACTTTCCAAAAAGCATATTTATAAAACTTGTCCTTTTCCCCATAGTTTATAATTTGTATGTCTGTCTTCCTTTTAGATTATAAATTCCAGTGGTACAGGTAATATACCTTAGAGATCCCTATGCCCATAAAGAGCAGTTAATAATGCCTACATTATCTGCAGCCTAAGAAAATGATAAGGGCCAAGAAACCATGTAGATTGAAGTGTGTTTTAGAAAGTGCAAAGTGTTCTAAAAATGTGGTTTAGGTTATTATTAATATAATGTGGGGGATACATTAGATGTACCAAAATATCCCTCATGAAGTGAGCTGTATCTCCTACAAAAGCACTTAATGTGGAAGGTTCTACTCCAAGAGTGTCTGAGGATAGAATCGAACTGAGTAGAAAAAAGGGAAGAAACTGCCAGTTTCTCTGGAGGAGGAAGAGGGAAGGGAAGAGAGGAGAGAATGGATTTTGTGTGACGTCAGAAAGCTGCATATTCCTTCATGTGGTCCTTCCTTGTGACCGTCTCTCCCCACCATCAGCCCTCTTCAACAGAGTCATTAGACAATGGAATGATTGAAAGTAAGATGACAGAGTTTGGGGCCAGGGGATCCAAAGTGATGGAATATTTTGCTCAGATCTGAAGGGTAAGAGAACCCCTGTGGGACCTTTTGGTTGCCTTAATGTTGGTTTTAATAGTAATCATGATGGCAGTGGTACCTGTCCAGAAACTAGTTCAGTTCTATTCACATAAGAGACTCGTTTTATTAAATGAGGAATAGTCATTCTACTGGAAAGATGGAGAAACTCCTGAACAAAGTGGTTTCACTAATGCAGTCATTTTCCAATCTTCTTAGCAGTGAGACTCTTTACAAATAAAACCTTTGCTGATCCCCATTACATAAAAAGTAACAAACAATGAACGGTTTCCTCAGAGGGATTTAATCTCTATAGTTCCATGGATATCCGTTTATTGTTTATGTAATAGAAATAAATACTGCGGTTTCAGCTAAAGCATCACTATGAACATCACTTATATTTGTAGCAGATGACTGAGGCAAGGTTCCATAAATCCTGGATCACTCAGAAAGATCAAGGATATAAACCGGTTCAGAAGGTAGAGAAAGGATTTGTGACATTTTCTTTAGAGAGAGCTGTGGATCTGATGAGTCCTCCACTGCAAAGCAGGGAAGAAGAGCAGTGCTGGTGAGACAGATGCTAACATTTAACCCAGGAAATAAATTAATAACATGGAGCTGTAAAAGCGCTTTCTGGGGGCACCTGGGTGGCTCAGTCAACCAAGCATCTGACTCTTGGTTTAGGCTCAGGTCATGATCTCAGGGTCTTGGGACTGAGTGGCACATGGGGCTCCCTAGTCAGCACAGAGTCCGCTTGTCCCTCTCCCTCCTCTTCTGCTCCTCCCTTCACTCTCTCACATAAATAAATAAATAAATAAAATCTCTAAAAAAAAATAAAAGTGGGGCACCTGGGTGGCTCAGTGGGTTAAAGCCTCTGCTTTCTGCTCAGGTCATGATCCCAGGGTCCTGGGATCGAGTCCCGTTTTGGGCTCTCTGCTCAGCAGGGAGCCTGCTTCCCTTCCTCTCTCTCTGCCTGCCTCTCTGCCTACTTGAGATCTCTGTCAAATAAATAAATAAAATCTTTTAAAAAGATAAAAATAAAAAATAAAAGTACTTTCTGAACGTTCCATGCAGTCATCATGAAGCTAAAGTAACTATCTTACGGTAGCAGGAAGAGGGGGTTTTATTAGGATTTCTATATACTTGTGTGGCCTTTCAAGGAAAAAGTTTACAAGAGTATGTCCTTGAACCAAATGTGGACTATTCACGAGAAAGAGATCTGGGCCATAGCTCTCTGAAATCCTGCCCAAAAAGATTCAGTGGAAGCACAAAAGAACAACAATTGGGGTAAACCACCAGAGAATCGGGTGCTGAGCAGTGTGTGACAGCTTGAGAAATAAAATTCACCACCTGTGTTTTATAAGTTGCCAATTACTGGAAGCTCTGAAGAATCTAACAAAGTACCGAGAGAGAGTCAACTCCAATGACTGGCCAGGGCCAAGGACCTTCGAAGTAGCCCAGTCAAGCAAAGCCTGCCTTACCCCTTCTCCTGTTCCCTAGTCCCCCAACCAGGGGCCCAAAATAGCATCAGTTGCTAGTATGTAAAAGAGTGAGTGACAGATAAAAAGAACCAACCTAAAGGAAGTTACAACCAACTACACAACCAGGGAAAGGAAAGGAAGACATTGAGCAGAAGATTGAAGAGAACTGATTAATATCTTGGATCAGATGCATTCCAGTTACCAAGAAAAAGCAGTATTTGCTCTTTTTTACCTGTGATCATATGAATGTCACTTTCCTATGAATGAGCAGAAAAAGGATGGGATATGCCAAATTTTCCATGTAAGGGCAAAGGTAAATAAATCATCCGTGGAAAAATTGTTATGGATCAGGGTTGGTAAAATAAAAATAAAATAAATAAGGTGGCATTCTGATTACATCCTAGGAGTTCTACATTCACCATACCAGATACACTTGCAGAAGTCCTAGAGCACCTCTTTAAAGCCCCAGAAGGTTAGAATCCAGAAAATCAGAGTTTCAGGTGAGGCCATTCAATACTCATCATTTATTCAGTAACCATGTATGGAGTGCCTACTCTGGGCTGAGCACTACATTAGAAGTGTCCGCCTACATATGTCTTTTATTCTTGTGACAATACGCACTCTCCAGGGATTAGGAGAGTAGGATGTAGATAGATGTGAGATGTAGGAAGCCAAGTCTTTCTCACACACTCAATTTCACTTATTTCCTTCCAATAATGATGTAGACAGGGCCAGGTGGTCATCTCTACTCTTTTCTAAGAAAAATAAAGCCAGAGGAGTTAAATAACTTACCAAGAACACAGTTCTGGTGGGTGCTGAAGTTGCTCCTCCTTATCACGGCACCTGACTATCTCTCCTGGGGTCTGTCCAATACGGGGAACACACTCAAAATTTGTTATCTATCACTTCACATGCTTTTTGCAAGTCTGTGTAATACACATTTATAACTGACTGTATTCTTTTCATTCTACCTTGATAAACCTTTATTAATAAACTCCATCCCTCATTTTCTTTCTCTTTTTTGCCCATTGGATTAGTATTAGTGCAGAAATTTTGGCCCTCTACAAAGGAGTTGTGATAAAAAGAAAAGTTTGGAGACTATGTTTTCTCTTTTTAAGGTTATAGATGTAATTCCTTTGGGTTTTTTTTTAACCCATATTTGAATATTAAGTATTTCAAAAGACTCCTCTAAAAGAAGGTAGACATCTAACACAATGCAAATTCTTAGAAAGTAATCATTTCAATTCTAGCTTACATCAATCACTTTTAAGTTAGGAAACTCTTCATTCCTGCATTTTCCAGTATATGATAAAAAGCAGGTAATATATTAGTCTACTTGGGCTGCCATATTTGAGTATCCTAGACTGGAGGGCTTAAACAGTAGAAATCTATCACAGTTCTGAGGGCTAGACATCCAAGATCAAGATGTCTCTATCAGGGTTAGATTTTGGTGAGACATCTTTTCCCAGCATGTAGATGGCCACCTTCTCACTGTGTATATACACGCTCTTTCTTCTGTGCACATGCAGAGAGAGAGAAATACCTCTCTCATGTCTCTTCTTCTTTGAAAGAAGAGTCCTACCAGACTGCCTCAGCCTGTGACCTCATTTACAGGCTGTCTCCAAATACAGCCACATTGGGAGTTAGGATTTCAACGTATGAATTTGGCAGGTGAACAATTCAGTCTACACAGGTAGCAACTGATCCCCAGTGTTGCCCCAGAACATGGTAAATCCAAACTAACATCCCAACACCCAAGCTGATATTCAGAAAAGGACTGATTGAGAAAAAAACAGGGAGTTGTTTTGTTTTGTTTTGTTTTTTTTCTGAGAAAGAGAGAGAGAGAGAGAAAGAGAGAGGGGACCCATGTTGTATAGATATAAACTCACCATAACTCTGTAATCAAGAGTCCTTCTCCCCTCTGAACCTCTTCTACCCAAACAGCTGTCACTGGAAGACTGTATTACCTCATATATAAGCAGGTAATCTCTGGACACAGATTTATTGTCTCCCAGTTACAATTTACCACTTAGATTAGCTAGCTGCATAAATGGGACTAGTCACTTAAAGTCTCTCGTTTTTTTACTCATTTATCTCTCATTTCTCTTTCACTAATGGCTCTTGATCTTTACCTCTTTAATGATGATATCAAAAGCATTTATTTGACAGAGATGCTGTGCAGATTGAGAGACTCGGTGTGATTTTCTCTAAAGATCTTTCCTACCTCACCCTGAAATACTCCTATGATCAGGCATGCCTAGGATGACTCTACACTAGTACTTAATTGACCCTCATGGTGACTACTCTAAAATAACCTTCTCTGGATCCATTCCTACTAAGATGTTACCTCTGGAAACAGTCAGAGGGAGGACTGATTCACTGTGTATAACCACTCAGTAGAGGGGTGCTTTGCAGAAGACAGACTGAAAGGCAGGAGCCCCTCTCCAACTATGATGGCTTCACTACCTAATTTTTTTAAAAAGGAAAGAAATGACTTCTACAAGGGCACGGGATCTCCATATCTTGTTTACGCTTGTCCTTAGTGCCTACAAAAGATTGAAAATATGTTTTAAAAATTTTTATTGAAGGAAGTAAGGAGAAAGGAAGAGAGAAAGGGAAGGAGGAAGGAAAAGAAATCTTTTTTCTTTATTTTAGATACTTAATATCTAACACAAAATCAAATGAGACACAAAATTGCCAAACCTGACTATCTCATCTAGCTCCTCATGTGGTTCTTTTATTAAAGAAATTTTTTTCTAAACTAAGATCCTTTTTTTCACCAAGTCAGAGCCATTTTACAAAGTAAAGTAAGACTTCCAGTTTCTGACCCAACCTGTAAAGACCTTGGAAGTCATAGCTCCCATTCTCACAATAAGGAAAATTCTGAACAAACTGAAAATCAATAATTCTTCTTCGATCCATCAGAAAATCAGGGTTTCAGGAAAAGCTTACTACCAAATTTGGAGGAAGATAGGAAAAATAAAGAGAATTACAGCTAAACAGAGCAGAAGCCCAGGAACAGAATTCGCCGCAGAATCCACTATTAATAAGAATACTTTAATATATAATTGACAAATTACTGGAGGCCCAATAGGGCCTACTTTGAGAGTTACAAACTGGGATAAGGCCCAGTCAGAGGAAGCCCTCAATGCTTTTGTGAGTTTTACCACTTGGAGCCCTAACATGTGTTCAGTGACTATAATTACAGATAAGTAAAATAAAAGACAGGAATGTTACAAGTGATAGGAAAGATATGCTAAGAAAGGAGAGAAAATGGGATCATACAAAGTGCTTGATTAAAATCAAGGCAGAAAAAGAGTGGGAGAAAAAATGAAACAAAAATCAAAAGCAACAGGTAAAACACAGTTACAAACATGGTAGATATTAAGCCACCTGTATCAATGGTGTTTTAAATATGAATGGTACAAATACACCAATTAAAAGACAGAGACTGCTAGAGTGGATAAAATAACAAGACCAGGGGCACCTGGGTGGCTCAGTGGGTTAAAGCCTCTGCCTTCGGCTCGGGTCATGATCCTGGGGTCCTGGGATCAAGCCCCGCATCGGGCTCTCTGCTCAGCAAGAAGCCTGCTTCCACCTCTCTCTCTGCCTGCCTCTCTGCCTACTTGTGATTTCTGTCTGTCAAATAAATAAAATCTTTAAAAAAATAAAAATAAAAATAAAAATAACAAGACCAATTCTATGTTGTTTATGAGAAACTTTAAACTATAAAACACAGATGGATTAAAAGTAAAATGATGGGGCGCCTGGGTGGCTCAGTGGGTTAAGCCTCTGCCTTAGACTCAGGTCATGATCTCAGGGTCCTGGGATTGAGCCCCACATCAGGCTCTCTGCTCGGCAGGGAGCCTGCTTCCCCCTCTCTCTCTGCCTGCCTCTCTGCCTACTTGTGATCACTCTCTCTCAGTCAAATAAATAAATAAAATCTTTAAAAAAAAAAAAAAGTAAAATGATGTATTGGCAAAAAGCTTTCTCTCTAGAATTCTATAGGTTTCTTTTTCATTTTGTTTCTTTTGCTGTGCAGAAGCTTTTAAGTTTGATGTAGTCCCATTTGTTGATTTTTGCTTTTGTTGTTGCTTTTGGGCATCATACCCAAAAAGTCATTGCTGAGACCCACACTGAACAGCTTCTTCCCTAGGTTTTCTTCTAGGAGTTTACTGTATCAGGTTTTGTGTTTAAGTCTTTGGTCTATTTTGAGTTCATTTTTGTGAGTGGTGTAAAATAGGGGTCCAATTTCATTGTTCTGCATATGTTTATTCAGTTTTCCAATTTTTGGAAGAGATTATGCTTTCCCCACTGGACGTTCTTGGTTCCCTGTTGAATAATAGTTGTATATGCCGGAGTTTAATTCTGGGTTCTCTGTTCTGTTCCATTGGTCTATGTGTCTATTTTCATGCCAGTACCACACTGTTTTAATTACTACTGCTTTCTACTATAGTTCAAAATCAGGAAATGTGTTGTCTCTTGCTTTGTTCTTTCTCAGGATTTATTTTGGCTATTTAGGGTCTTTTGTGGTTCCATAAAAATTTTAAGATTTTTTTTTCTATTTCTGTGAAAAAATGTCATTAGAATTTTGACAGGGATTGCATTGAATGTATAGATAGCTTTGGGTAGTATGAACATTTTTTTTTTTTTAAAGATTTTATTTATTTACCTGACAGAGAGAGAGATCACAAGTAGGCAGAGAGGCAGGCAGAGAGGAGGGGGAAGCAGGCTCCCCGCCGAGCAGAGAGCCCGACTTGGGGCTCAATCCCAGGACCCTGAGACCATGACCCGAGCCAAAGGCAGAGGCTCAACCCACTGAGCCAGCCAGGCGCCCCGGGTAGTATGAACATTTTAACAATGTTAATTCTTCTAGTCCATGAACACAAAATGTCTTTCCATTTGTTTATGACTTCTTCAATTTCCTTTAACAAGCTCTTATAGTTTTCATTGTATAGATATTACACATCCTTTTTCTTTTGTTGTGCAGAAGCTTTTAAGTTTGATATATACATCCTACATATTACAGTTAAATTTATTCCTAGGCATTTTATTGCTTATAATGTTATTGTGAATGGGGTAGTTTTCATTTCTTTTTCAAATATTTCATTATTAGCATATAGAATTGTAACTAATTTCTGTATGTTGATCCATGTCCTGACACTTTACTGCATTTGAAACCATGTATCAAATAAGGAGTTAATATCCAAAATATATAAAGAATTCATACAACTCAATCACAAGCAATCAAGCAATCCAATTTAAAAATGCACAAAGGAAACAAACAGACATCTTTCCAAAAACATCCAAATGGTCAACAGCTACATGAAAAGGTGGTCAATGTCATTAATCATTAGGAAAATGTAAATCAAAACCACAAGGATGTATCACCTCATACCTGTTAGAATAGCTGTCATCAAGCAGACAAGAGATTACAAATACCAATGAAGATGTGGAGAAAAGGGAACACTTGTACAATGTTGGGGATATTGTAAATTGATATAGCCATTAGGGAAATAATATGGAGGCTGCTCAAAAAAATTAAGAATAGATCTCCCATATGATCTGGCAATTTTATTTCCAGGTATATCCCCAAAGGAAATAAAAACAGGATACCAAATAGATATATGTATTCCCATGTTTACTGTAGCTTTATTCATATCAGTCAGGATACAGAAACAACCAAGTACTCCTGAATGGATGAGTGGATAAAGGAGATGGGACATGTGTAAAAATATAGATATATGTACACATATGCACATACATACAATGGAATATTATTCAACTATGAGAAAGAAGAACATCCTGCCATTTGCAACAGCAGGATGGAATTTGGAACATTATGCTAAGCCTGACAGAAAAAGAAAATAGTGTATGATATGACTTATATGTGGAATATAAGTCAAATTTGTAGAAACAAAGAGTAAAATGCTGGCTACAGTAGAATGGGGATTAGAAGATAAAAGAGATGTTGTTTAAAGGTACAAACTTGCAATGAATAATTTTCAATGGAAGGTACAAACATTGTAATGAACTTGCAATGAATAATCAGTCCTAGATATCTAATGCACAACTTAGTGAATATAGACAATATTGTATTATAATCATCCAACTTGCTAAGAGGCTAGATTTCAGTTACTCCAACCACTGAAAAGAAATAATTACATGACATGATAAAGGTGCTAATTATTACTACAATGGCAATCATATTACAACATATAAGTGTATTACACTAACATATTGTACACCTTAAATTTATGCCATGTCTTATGTCAAATATATATCAATTTTAAAAAGGAAAGGGATGTAGAAAGATACACCATGCTAACAGTAATCAAAAGAAAGCTATAGTAAGTATATTAATTCCACATAAAGCAGGGTAATGAGTAATTATGTCAGAGACTCACTTAGCAGAATATAAGAATTCTAATCATAAAAATTCTAGTTCATTTCATATTAAGATTGTACTCTTAACCCCACCTTGTCCTAATATTTATTTTTTCCTGTCACCTTAAAAGTCAATGTGCCAAGACAGAGGTCCTAGATGATTTGTACTGATTCCCCAGTATATATATTATGATTCCATATCCAAACCAGTCTGGATTATTATTTCCAGAATTTTCCCAAAGCATTCTGATCCTTTTCCTACCTGGCAAGTTGCTAATCTAGGGTTGACAAGAAGGAATATGAATCATGCCTACCACTAGGTTGGAGTTAACACCCTGGCTAGAATCCCAGTCCCCAGCATCTGAAATCTGCTCAGAATGTTTAAACACATGCAAAAACTGGATACCTCAGTCAGCCACATCCAGCTGGTATACAGGACCTGTACAGCTGATTACAGAGAACTCAGATCCAGGAAGGATCCAGGTTTTGTGGGACCTGAAGCTTTCACAACTTTGAAGGCATCCTTGAAGCAAAAGAATACAAAAGTAGGACACACAAATAAATAAGAAATTTTACAACAAATTATAAGATTTTTTTAAGTGGGTGGATGACATAAACACCACAAAAATCCAGAAAATAACATATTTTCATGAATTAACCTGGTAGCACACATCTACAATATTTTCTCCAGAGGTTTGACTGCTTACTCTTTGATAACCTCTTCATATAACAATGCTATAGAAAGAACTTTCTATAAAGAGAATAGGAAAAAAAAAATGAATCTTTCATTTAGTTTTGGTTGCTCAAAATTCCCTTTCATTGCCAATAGTTTAGAGAAGTTTCAGCGTCCCGATTCAATATTAATGATGTCACACATATGTTTAAGATTGCAAGTGCAGAGAAACTTCTTCAAGCTTCTTTTATATTAAATTTGTAAGACTTCAGGGCATTTAAAATTTTTTTGCATAGTGACTACCTTAAATCGTCTTTTAAGTGACAACCTTCTAATTTGCCCAGTTTGCCCTGAAAGCAGCACAGTTGGTGGTAGTGTTTCTAGAAGCCTACACTGGGTTGACTTGACAGTAACTTAACTGCAGGGAAGGAACAGATAATTACATAAATGGAGTTTCAAATAAATATGTCTTCAACTGAACTCTCCTTAGGGAGATTCTTAAAATGCCCAGTCAGTGGGGACAATGGGTGCTTGGGAAAACTGAAGTAGAAAAAGACCATTTGCAATAAAACTCTCTTACTTTTGCAAATTTTTCAGAGCATATGACCATGTGAACACAGAGCTGAGACCTCTCTCAGGGACTAGGATAGGCTTTATTAGCTCTGTGGCGTATCCTCCTCTAGGTCAGAATTCAGGGTAATGTTGTTTTTATGGAAACAAAATAATGCGACCGTGTGTTTCTGTGTGGCCCAGGGGCTGAGGTGGAGCTAAGGAGTTTTTTATTCTTTATCTACTTGCAAGGGTATGTCTTTATATCCTTTAAAATATCCAGAGCTACATTTTTTCCTCCCTATTTATAATCCCTCTCAATCTCTTCCCTGTGGAGTCTTTTAAAATCCTTCCTACCATTTCCGCCTTCCTAGAATGGGGCAATGAGTTTTGTTTTAAAATGCAGACTGTTGATTTCCAGCTGAGGGGGAGAAAAAGTGAAAACAATGGAAATAAAAGGTCAGAGAATCCCTCAGGTGAGTCACAAAGCTGTTTGTGTATTTTTTAAACTTCCTGTCTAAGATTTGGCTGAAAAGCGACAATTCTGAAAGGTTGAGCGGAGGGTATGAAAAATCACAATTCTGTGATGTGACTCGGGCTCCACACCCTGCCTGCCAATGACTTGCAGAATTACAGAGCAACCCAGAGTGGGAGAAATTAGCAAATCCTGGCACGGACAAAGACAAGATTGAGGTAGTGATGGAAAATGAGCAATAGGGCCAGCAAGGTAGGAGGATTTGTAGGGACAGTTCTAGATCATGGCCCTTCAAGTGCAGATGCTGGGTGGGTCCTAGATAAACTGTAGGAGGGGAGGGGGCAGAAAAGACCAAGTTGGAACCCTTGATTTTTTGAGCCAACCAGGGGAAACTGTTGGCACAAGAACAAGCACTCTTGCCACTAAAAATAATCCAACTAAAATCAAACCCCCAAAATGCCCATCCTTTCACTGTTAGATTCTTCTAAGGTTTGGCAAATAAACTCACCTTCCCCAACATCTGTTTTCATAAATGTTTAATAACCTTGAGGAGGTCTGAACTTGTACTCACTGCAGACTCCCCACAGACACACAATCTCTAATTTTGAAAAGATACTCTAATAGTTAGAAAGGCAAGATTTAAATGTGGTAGGGATAAATGTTGGGGTTTTTTTTTTCCCCTTCCAAGCTTTGTTGGAAGTATAGAAATTCGTATTCTAAATAGAGAATGGTTTCATGGGATCATTTTCAGAATTCTAACATGAGAGATGAAATTACTTAAAGAGCCTGATTTCAGCCTAGGTAAAACTGCTAAGGGAAGGCAATTCCGTTTCCACCGTCACCGAATGCCACGCTGACCCAGATTCAGAGCAGAGTGAGCACCCGAGTGTCACCAGGCAGCTCGAATGCTGATTGAACAGAGATTCTATTTAAACATTTTTAAACTGCCATTTCTTTAAAAAGAAAAAAAAAAGCCCCAGGGCATGCAAAGAGTAAAATATACCAATCATTAAAATATTTAAATTAACCAGCAGCAGTGATTAATAAAACATTCAAATGAAAAAGAGTTCACCAAAAAAAAAAAAAAAAAAACAACAACCACGTAGTCCCAAATTGTCTAGTCTGAAATAGCACTCACAACCCAGCCAGCTCATTTTCCTCACCCCTTTCAGCGCTTGCCCTCCCAAAGTTTACTGCAATTCAACAAAAACATGCTAAACACCTCTTCCTGTTCCTGTTCCAGAACAGGCACTCTGTGGTTAGAAAGATGATCGCATATAGTTCTCACTCTCAGTGTATTTGTAATTAATAATCAAGACATGATATTCTTTCTTGTATCTATCCCCAGTCTATATAAAAGGCAGGATCATAAACCAGGACTACTGGCCAAACATAGCCTTCAGGCAGATTTTTGTTTAGCCAACCCGGTTTCACAAAAATATTTTAATTATTTGCTGATATTTTTCAAACCAAGTGATTACACACACATACACACACACGCAAACACGAGGGCGCATGTGCAGCTGGGTTCAATTTCCACCCTGCAATCTGCTCAGAACTGGTCCTAGCTACCAGTTAGGTGAGGACTTCAAGAGCACACCAGTCCTCATAATGCCCATTGTTTCCCAACTTGACAACCTCCTTTATTTAAGGGAGCAGGCTGGCTCATACACACATTTGAATTCGCAACCTGTGCCGGAAAGATGCCAACAAAATGCGGTGGGAGTCTCCGAATGGACAGGCAGTTGGTGGGCAGGAAGAAATGTGGACACATGGGAGGAAATAGTGTGTGAGACAGGTGTTGACAGACAGGCAGGACTGTACAGGTAGGAATGAAGGAAAGGGGCATCCCTCGAGAAATGAACCATATACATAGCAAGACAAAGGCAGGAAAGGGCCAAGAGTAAGCCCAGTAGTCTGGTATGATTGCATGACCCATACATGTAAGGGTGAGTACAAAAGCCGGAAGATTCGGCTGGCATCAGCCAGAGAGTAGATGCCTCCAGTTCAGTCTGGTGCTCTACGTTTTAGAGTAGAGAAGCTATGAAATCAGAGCCATGCTTTTGGATAACTTTCCTATTAAACTCGTAAACTATAAGAATCCCTTGAGTTACTGTGACAACTATCCCCAAACAGCAGAGTTCTTGTCCTTAATTGTATTCTGTGTCCCTTTTGCAGTATGAACTCATCAATAACATCACATCCAACTGACAGTTTAAAACTCAAGAAACCACTTTTCTCCAGGGTACAGACGGAATATGGATGTAGTGGGGAGGATATTGAACTTCCTGTCAGAAGACCAGGGCTCTCTTATCAAAGTCTGCCACTTACTATGTGCTCTTGGACAAGTGGCTGACCTTCCGTGACATTTCCTGTAAAATGTTGGTGATAATAGCCTTCTTCATAGGAGTGTTGTTAGAATTAAATGAAACAAATGGTATAGCATTTGAAAGTACTTTGCAAACAACACAATGTAATGCAAATAGAAGTTATATTATTATAGACACCAGGTTGGTTAAATTCTTGTCCTTTCCTTAAGGAGTTCTTTGCCTTACATGCTCCCCAAGAAGATTATCTGTCTCTTATGTGTTTATCCCCTTTATTTTATCCATATAGCCTTTTAAGGGTCATATTCAGTTAGTTCGCTTGATAACATCCCAGAATTTGGATCCAAATGTTGGTCTTGGCCAGTTTCCAGTAACCTAAGCCCACTGTCCTTCCTCACACTGCCCCACGAATCTACTCAAATTCATTCCTTACAAGTTTCTGGTATACCTTATGCACAGCTCTCCTTTTTTGACTTGGGCTTTATTAGCATAATTCTTGTTATTGTTCATAATACTCAAGTTTCTCTAACTTATTTTCAGATACCCCAGATAAAGTGCTAGATAACAAATTATTCAAATAAATAGATATTTAGATAGGTAGGTAGGTGGATGATAGATGATAGATAGATGTAAAAAAAAAAACCAAAGGTCTGAAATACACAAGGGAGATATCTCAGGCCATTTTTTGGAAGAGAGACAGTAAGCAGAGATGGTAAGGTGAGTATCAGGATGCCAGACATGTGTATGCCCAGAGAGAACTTGCTGATATCACAAAGTCTGTGCTTCAAGTACATAGTGCTGGCCACATGGGGCAAGAGACTTGGAACTCAGGGGGACTCCTGGGAGACCCTCCTTATACACAGCTTGGGCCCCAGGTGGCATTCTATCAAGTAAACCTAAACAGTTCCTCTTCTTCCGCCAACTCTATCAGGGAGGTCTGCCTTAGGCAGGTCCAAAGGGGAAAGGAAAACTGAGACAAAGGAAATGAAGCTAACTCTGGTAGCTTGGGAAACTGGCTCTTGGGAAACATACGACGATCCCGGGTACCATATGCATGGGCTGGGGACATGGACAGAGACTCCCCATACCTGAACTTAGTCCACGGCAGCTCAATCTGAGGGTACCTGTCAATACCTGGCAAAAACAGACTAAAGCCTCTCTACTCCCACAAACAACTTTTCAAGAATAAGAAGACAACAATTAGTCACATATTATACAAGAAAATAAGGTGGCACACAGGCATGAATAAAACCACAGACGGAAGAAACAAACCTAACAATGATTCCATATATTTGAACTCAGTCTGGGAGGAGAGGACATGGACATATAGAAGTCAAATTCAAAACAGAGCAACTTTCAAACCGAGAGACATATAGAATGCCACTTAGGATGGGGGAGGACTGCCTTCTTCATGGGGAGGCTTTGTATCGTAATCACAGCTCTGCCATCTGCATTGTTCCAGGACAGAAGATGCTAAGAGGTCAAATGACAATAGATACAAAGAAAGCACTGAGCCAGGTGGAGTCAAAGAGAAGGGTTATACCTTATCACCTGCTAGCATTATCAATGTTTCTAAGCCTCAGTCTCCCTAACTGTAAATGGGATAGTAACTATTTCAAGGAAGATTTTGAAAGCAAAATGAGTTGACTTATATAAAAGCTTGACATATTATCAGTGTTTATAATGTCACTCGCTTCTGTTAGAATTTTTCAGACAAGTATGAAAGCAAATATGTTATTGCTATTATATAGGACGCTGTTTTAGAAGTGGAGTGGACATAAATCTTCCTGCACCAACCATAAAATCCTGCCCAATTCTGGAAACTAAAAAAGAAAAATTCAAGATGGCAACCAAGTTATGCAGGAAACACCAAAGACCATGCTTAAGCTCATCAATTCAAATCTCAAAAACTATGAACAAACTAGTTTCCTGCTGGATAGCTTTACATCCAGAGAAAATGCCTGTAGTATGGACAATCAGAAGCAATTTCAGAAAGACTGAGATCTCTTGCAATTTTAAGCTGTCAGGAAACCTCCAGAGCACTGAGAAAAGAGTAATCCAAACTGATCAGCCTAGAGGCCCTTGTCCATGGAGGGCCAAGCCTTCCTCCCCACTCTAGTAACCAATCAAGTGAGCACAGAGCCACTGTGATTGTAGGGTTTCCTCCACCTGTGATCACCATCACTCTCTGCGTGAAGAGGAAGAGTGAGCAGCAATCAAGATAATGCAGCCTGAGTCATTTCTATCTGGTGCCTTTATAAATATGCTTCAGTTGTCCAGAATAATTGCTTCTGGTAAAGGCCAAACATATAATTCTGACAGGGATGTCCTTATGAGTTTGTGTTGCTTGTAAACCTGTCAGAATGGATGCCTCCTTGTATTTCCATCTTTAAACCAAGCTAACAAGTCAGGCTATTTTTCAGGAAATCATTCCATGTGTTCCATTAAAAGCCAAGTTTGAAAGCTCTATGAGCACCTGGGTACCTATGGTTTTAATGAGTTGGCTTCATCTTTTCCTCCAATAAGGTAGACATTCAGTCTCCACTACTTTCTGTCTGTCACCCAAACCTGCTCCCCCTTTTGTGTTTTCCATCATAGTAAAAGCTACCAGTAGTTATCTGGTCATTCTGGAACCTGAGAATTGTCCTCCGACATTCTCTGTTCTGAAGCATCCACAACTAACTGACCAGCTCTCCTAACACTTTATTCTGAAGATCTCAAGGCTATGACTGCATCTCCATGTGCATGGTCACTGCCCAGTCAGACCCTCAGCCTGTCTCACTAGGGCAAAATCTAAAGGTCTCTTCACTGCCCCTTAGTCTCACCTCCTAGAACCACCCTCCCCCAACAGACTGCTCACTAGAAAACAGAAACTGGTTCAGTGTCTTCTTTAAAATTGTTTACTGGATCCCATCACCTTTAAGAAGAAATTCACACTCATCAGTATTGTACACAAGCCGTTCCAATGCATCATTTTGTCCCTGTACCATCTCTGCCCCCCCCCCCGATCCTCCATATGCTGTGGCTGTACAGAACTACTTGCCAATCAGTCAGGATACCAGGGCCTGGCCCCACCACCACCACCATCACCCCCAGGTCTGAGTGGTTTGTCTCCCTAATAAGCTTCTCTACATATCCTCTCTCCCGTTCTCCACTGATTCATCTGGTTGATTTCTAATCATCCTTCATGACTCAACTGAAACGTTAAATTATTGGGAGGCTTTTTGCTACCTTCCCTCTCTACTCCTGTAGAATTCATGTGAAGCTAAATGAGCCTCCAGGGACCTGGGGCTTTAATTAGGCTGGTTTCATGTTTTTGTTGTTCCTATTTTTTTTCCTCAGTCTTAGTGCTACGGACATTTGAGCTGGATCATTCTTTGTGGGGACTATCTTATACATCTTAGGGTGTTTTGTAGCATCCCTGCCCTCTACCCATGAGACACCAGTAGTACCTCCCACTGAAAATGTCACCAGGTATTGCCAAATGTCCTTTACAGGGCATTGAGAACCACTGCTACAGTATTCTACAGACACCATTCCATGGCCTTATTAGAATTGTAGCTTATTTGACCATCCTCCCCATTCAGAAGGACCTCCTTGTTGGCAGAAACTACTTTTGCCTCATTGGTGCAACCCCAGTGCCTAGAACGGTTCCCATCACATAATAGGTAATTGATAAATATTTGCTGAATGAAAATAAATGAAGAACCAAATGTTAAGCAATCATCAGATAGCACTGCACTACATTCTCAGATATACCCTGAAGAAATCTCATGATGTAAAGTACACAGTCAGGGGCCAAGAAAACAAAACTCTGAGCTCTTAGAATCATAGAATGAAAAGAGATTTAGGAGTCAATTAGCTCCCCGACCAATTTCTTTGATTTCAGAAAGCAGAGACACAAACACATAAAGTGGCTTTCCTTATGCCACTTACAGTATATGCAGTAGAAACTCAGAATCTCCCACTGACCCTGGCCAAACTACCTGCTTCACAGTACATGCAAACAGAATAACTCATCATATCAACTTCGTCTGCCAGTGGACAGAAACTTTAGGCAGCATCTTTGAATCTATCCTGATGGCATAGCTGAGATTTATTTCTCTCACTGTGGTAATTTTGAGATCCATTTGAAACTTTGAGTAAAACTTCAGCCACGTCAGAGCCTATCACTTTGCATGGGCAGCCATTTAAACTGTTTAAGGTATTCCCATTTTAGACCATCTTGTTCTGAGTTGTTCACCCATTCTGGTTTAAACACGATACTCCAGGATATCAAAGATGAGAGGCAAGTGCTGAAGATGACACATCCCAAGACTCGGATGCTCAGCTGGAAGAAAATAAGCCAATCTAAACAAAGCCATAAAATGCCCATTAGACTAGACATTCCCACCCCCACACACACACATCCATAACAATGATGTTCTGCCTTGAGAACCTCACTCACCACCTCAAGCTCAGAGAACAGCTCAGTTTCTGCTCTTCCAGGACCCAACACTGCAGACCAGATCCAAGTTGTAAGAGTGATATACTTGTAAACTTAAAATGGACAGGTAGTACCATTGGGCATTTTGAAGGCCATACAATTCATATTCTGGTAACCACAGGGATGAGATAATCGTGGAATTCATAAAGTGCTGACAGCAGAGCTGCTTACCCAAGAGATGGGTCCACTGAACAGTGACCTCTTTTTTTCATCTCCTCTGGTGTAAAAGCTTCCTCTCATGTGTGCTAGCAAAAACAGGCTGAGATTGTCTTTCATTTGTGCTTATACAAGCTCCTTGAAATGGGAGGAGAAGGGTTTTTGTTATCTGGAGGTTTTGACTGAGATAATATATTTCCTCCTCTTCATTTCTGGGACAGAAAAAAAAAGTTAGAAGATTATGGCTATAGAAACCCAAGTGCTTTTTGAAAGAAGATAACATTTTAAAAAATGTGGAACTAAAGGAGCCTCCCAGACTGTGCATGGTTTAGTGATGATGAAGATGAAAGCGGGTGATACAGAGCATTTCAAATTGCCTGGGTCTTGTCCAAATCCTGAAATGGGCTTTATGGCCCAGCTGAGGCAAAGTCATCTCAGTCAGAACTCTAGAAACTGTCTGAAAAGAATTCACTAATTGCCACTGCAATTTCCAATAAAGAGTAAAACTGACCTTGGAAACATCCATGGTATCAGTATTTCTGAAATACCTCCTTTTTTCAAGCACTGGCCATCCTGCTAGTATTAATCCCTATGATTCTAAACCTGGCTCTAGTTGAAAGAGGAGTCCCACCTATGATGTATTAATACATAATGAATATTCATAATCTTGCATTTGAAAATCCTTGGAATCACCTGGCATTAGAGCTAATCTTCCTGAGGCAGGAAATTAACACCTTGCCAATATGTAAATGGAAACATGCCCATCTCTCTAGACAGAGACTGATAGAGACAGAGTTCTCTTTGAAGTTTGTTTTCCTTCTTTGGATCTGTCATGCATTCATCATTATATTTGCATCCCTTTTTTTTTTTTCATTTTTACCTTGAGTTTCCCTGATGTTCAGTTATTCTTGCTCAAATGAGGACAAGTAAATTGAGATTGGGCTTGTTGTATGATAGATGATATAAGACCCTTCTGTCGTGTGGCTGACCCTTATCCAGCTCCCCTTCTCTTCCAACTCCACACCTCCCCCAGGACCTCAGTTATTATCTCTACACTGATAAATGCTAAATGTGTATCTTGAGCCCAGATTTCTTGTTTTCATGTAATGTTTCTCCATCCCACTAGGATAATCAAAGGACATCTCAAAGTCAATGTATATGAAACCAAACTCAACTCTCCTTTGGCTTCCAAACTTCCTGTGCTCTGTAACTCAATGAATGACATGTTAATCTACCTATTTGTCCAAAGCAGAAAAGGAGTCACCTTTGACTCATATTTCTCCCTTACATCACATCCAACAATAAATCATAAGTCCTATCAATTCTCCCTCTTTGATATTTCTCAAATCTGTGCTAGTTCTAGTGCCATTAAGTTCAAGCCATTGTCATCTCTTGCATTGCCTGCTAAATTGTTCCCCTTCCTTCATCCTGATGCCCTCTAAATCAACCTTCAAGTATAAGCCAGGGCAATCTCCCTAAAAAAACAAGTCTAATCTGCCTGCTCTGCTTCAAACTCTTTTATTAATATTATTGTTTTCTGGATACAGTTCTTTTTTATTTTATTTTTTTAAAGATTTTATTTATTTATTTGACAGACAGAGAGAGAGCACAAGAAGGCAGAGAGGCAGGCAGAGGGAGAGAGAGAAGCAGTCTCCCCACCGAGCAAGGAGCCCACTGTGGGACTCTATCCCAGGACTCTGGGATCATGACCTGGTCCAAAGGCAGATGCTTAACCAACTGAGCCACCCAGGTGTCCCTGGATTTAGTCTTAACAACTGAGCTCCTGCTTTCCCTCTCTGCCTCAAACATTACCTCTCTTTACCTTTAACTCTATGCCTTAAGCATATTGTGCCACTTGTAGTTTGCCAAGAGGCCATATATCTCTGGTTTCTTAAGGTCTTTGGATATCGGAGGGGGAGATGAACCATGAGAGACTATGAACTCTGAGAAACCAACTGAAGGTTTTGGAGCGGAGGGGGGTTAGGGGCTGGGTGAGCTGGTGGTGGATATTAAGGAGGTCACGTATTGCATGGAGCACTGGGTGTGGTGCATAAACCATGAATCTTGGAACACTGAAAAAATAATTTTTTTTTAAAGAAAAGTTCCTATGGACAGCTTCTCCCTTTACCTGGAAAACACTCTCTTGCTACACTCTTCCTCCCTTATCTAGATAATTTAAAACCATCCCTCAGTTGCCTGCTCAAACACAATCTTTTGAAAGAAGGAATTCCCAGACCACCGATTGTTCCTGATGCCCTCATCTCCAAGCCTGGACTACCTGGCACTCCTATGAAGTCTGCTCCATCACAGCACCCTCTTGATAACCCATGGAGAACTCACTATAAGCCAGGTGCTGTGCTAAATGCCTGTATGGGTTATACCAGATGTTCTAAATGAAGGCTTATGGGACAATATTTAATATATGGTCAAACCTCTGTTAGGTTTGACCTAACAGAGTTTAATATGTTATTAATCAAATATTTTTTTTAAATCAGGATACTTCATAAAAAATCTGGATTTATGGCTTCCTTTGAAAAAAGGATTAACTCTGACAATTCCTCATTTCTGAATGTGGCAACAAGAGAATATTCTTGAATCGTGGCTGTATCCCTCAATGGCTATGTTGGTTTGCTAGGGCAGCCATAACTAAGCACCACACTCTGTGGCTTAAACAACAGAAATTATTTTCTCACAGTTCTGGCAACAAAAAGACTAAAATCAAAGTGTCAACGGCAGTTGTTTCCTCTGAGGTCTCTCTCTTTGGCTTGCAGAGAGCCACCTTCTTCCTGTGCCCTCATGTAGAATTGTCACTGTACATACACATCCCTGGCGTCTCCCTATGTGCCCAAATTTCCTCTTATAAGAACACCAATCAGACTGGATTAGGGCCTACCTTAAAATCTTCACAAACTTAAAGCTCTATCTCCAAATACAGTCACAACCTGAGGTACTTAGGATTCAATATATGAACTTGTGGGGGACTCAATTCAGTCCATAACAATGGCCTTATACTTCTAGTTATACACAGTCCTCATCATACCCTATTGTCAATCAGACAAGCACTTGTATATCTAGCCCACTTGACTCATCTGAACTTATCCTCTCAGCTCCTATAGTCATTTAGGTTCATGAGCCTGCTATCCTCTCACTCTTTTATAAAATTTTTGTGAAATAAATCTCACTGTTTTGTGAAATAAGCTCTCTGACTCCAGGTCCCAAGCTCTTAACTAAATAATACATGACACTATCTTCCACCATACAGTATTAATTCCTTTATATTTCTTTCGCCCTAGATCTGAGTATCTTAAAAACAAAGGCTTGATCTTATTCATCATGGCAGCCTTAAGACCACAGGGCAGCTTAGTGCAAAGACAGTGAGCTCTGGAGCCTGTTTCGATCTTGGCTCTCCTCCATCATAGCTGTGTGACTTTAGACAATTTATTTAATTTCTTTGTATTTCATCTGAAAAAATGGGGATAATAATAGTAGGGTTATTTAGAGAACTACATGAGTTAATAGATAGATAGTACTTAAAACATGACCTGACATATAATAGTTGTCCAATAAATGCTGGCATTATTACTAGTGATGTAATGGCTTTTTAAAAATTTATTAACATGGGGCACCTGGGTGGCTCAGTGGGTTAAAGCCTCTGCCTTTGGCTCAGGTCATGATCCCAGGGTCCTGGGATCAAGCCCCATATCAGGCTCTTTACTCGGTGGGGAGCCTGCTTCCCCCTCTCTCTGTCTCTGCCTGCCTCTCTGCCTACTTGTGATTTCTGTCAGATAAATAAATTTTAAAAAAATTTATTAACATATAATGCATTTTTTTAAATTAAAAAAAAATTTTTAATTTAAAATTTTTTAATTTTTTTTAAATGCATTATTTGTCTTAGGGGTACAGGTCTGTGAATCAGCAGTCTTACATAGTTCATAGTGCTCACCATAACACATACCCTCCCCAATGTCCATCACCCAGCCACCCTATCCCTCCCAATGTAATGGCTTTTTATAACATCTCCAAACATTTATTCACATTTACTGAGCCCATAATATATACCAGAGCATAAAAATCATAAAGAATAATGAGGTAGGTTGAGAGAGAGAGAGAATATCAAACATGAACCCTGAATGCAAAGAGACTAATTACAGGTTTGAGTTCAAATGACTATTTGAATATACAATGAAGCTCCTGAAAGATATTACCACATACCCATTGGCCTTTAAAACACATTCCATTATTCATTCAACCTAACCCCAGCATATGGAAAAAAATTAAATAGTCAAAGAGGATTTCACCAAGGTGGCAACATAGAAGTCTCCTGAATTTCCCTCCTTGCATGGATGCACCCATATAGACAACCACACATGGAGCAATTCCTTCTGTGAGAAATTCAGACACTGAGGGACTTCTACACATCAGGTGACTGACAAAATATCCACATCAAAATGGGTATGAAGGGCTGAGACACACAGTCACCAAAAACCCCAGTCCCAGCACGGCACCATACAATTTAAGGGAACCTTCAATCCCAGCCTCTCCCTGAGGACCAGAGTTTGGACCACACAACTAGTACCCCAGCATTTAAGGCTGCCACTGAAAGATGGGCTTTCAAATCACCTTTTTCTGAGAGCCAGCAGGGCTTGCATTCATGAGTCCCATGGGATTACCGCAACCAAAAGGCAGGTTTCAAATGAGCACAGAAGTACACTCACAACTACATAGCTGAGTAGGTAAAAATGCTCATCTCCCATTCTCTGTCTGGAAGGGGTCTGACTGCATATTTTCCCAATGACTTCCTGAGGGTTCTGCTTCTATTCAGCCTCTAATCTGGGCTCTCTGACTATGATCCTCCTCAGAGCCCCAAGAGTTATGGCCACTTCCCCCACCTTCTCCTTCCAGTTCATTCCAACAATAAAACCAAGTCCCAGCATCTCCCTGGAAGGAACTTGTCCACACATCTAGTGCCCCAACTTTTACAGCTGCCACCCGAAGAATGGTCCTTCCAATCACCTATCTCTGATATTTCACAGGGCTCAGCATTCAGGGAACTAATTTACAGGGAACCAACAAACAGCAATTTTCATATAAATATGCAGGTACTCCTTGCAGCTCTCCTCCCCAGGCTCGGCATACATAGAGCAGGCAAAAACACCCATGTCCCATTTTCTCTCTGGAAACGATTTCACTGCCTGTTTTCTCAGATGCTACCTGAGGTTCCATTATCCTGCATTGGGAAGTTAACTAGGATCCTCCTGGGAGCCTTATACAGGTGGTAGTCATGTCCCCTACACCATCTCTCTCCAGCTCCCTCCAACAGCAAAACCAAGCCTCCAGCTTCTTTCTGCAAGGAAACCATCCACACATCTAATACCCCAACTGTTATGGCTCCCACCCAAGGGACTGGGTCCCAAATCACCTAGCTCTGAGAGCTGACACAGTTTGGCAATCATTAATTCCCCTAGGAACACACAAAAAAGAAACAATTCTATTTAGGTGCACAAGCATTCCCAGTGACTATTCAATCTGGCTCAGCACAGAGTGAGAATAAAAAACAACAATAACAAAAAGGAAAAACAGCTCCTGGTTTATTCCTAATGGGGCTAGACTGTAAATCTACCATCCTGCATCCCACCTGGAAGGGAAGTTGGGCTTCCAATTATCATGGGTCCGGGAGGTAAAGGGTCAGGCAATTCGTAGCCTTCCAGGAACTACTAATGAGTATTTCCTATGCCTTTGGGATACTAATGGGTATTGGTACACCTTAACTACGAGGAGCCACTAAGAACAAAAATGGCAGTTTGGACAGTCACAAATGCTTGAGAGGAAACCAGGAGCTTGGGTCAGCCTGACTGAGGGGGTCCATCTCCTACACAAGACCAGTCCTTCAACACTGGAAGAGGTGGTTCTTTTATCTTATGCACAGAAACCCAACACAGAGAGTTGAGAAAAATTAAGAAACAAGGGAATATGTTCCAAACAAAAGAAAAAGAGAAATCTCCAGAAACTAATCTTAATGAAATAGAGACAAGTGATCTCTCCAATGGTTCAAAATAAGAGTCATAAAGATGCTCATTGAGGTCAAGAAGAGCAATGCATGAGCAAAGTGGAAATGTCAACAAAGAGATAGAAAATGTTAAGAAATACAAAAAAAAATCAAAGTTGAAGAATATAGTAACTGAACTGAAAAATTCTATAAAAGGCTTCAACAGCAGACTACAAATTGGGGGAGGGGAAGGATTAGCAAAATGAAGACAAAAAAGTAGAATTTATTTAACTTAACAAAAAAGTAGAATTTAATTAACAGTAAGAAAGAAGGAAAAAAAATGAAAGAGGAGGAAATTAGCCTAAGGGATTTATAGGATACCATCAAAAGGACTGGTATATGCATTATAGGGATCCCAGAAGGTAAAAGTTGGGTGCAGAAAGCTTATTTAATAAAAAGTGGTAAAAAACATACCTAACCTGGGGAAACAAACATCTGTATCCATGTAGTCCACAAAGGGGAATATACAAAGGGAAAAGCATAGTCTCTTCAATAAATGGTATTAGGAAAATTGAATATCCACGTGCAAAAGAATAAAACTAGACCCCATCTTACAGCATAAACAAAACTCAACTTAAAATGGATGAAGGGTTGAAAATTAAACTTGAAACAATAAAACTACTAGAAGAAAACATAGGTAGTAAGTTCCGTGACATCAGTCTTGTCATTGATTTTTGGGATCTGACACCAAAAAAAAGATAATGAAAGCAATAAAGTGAGACTACATCAAAAGTAAGAAGCTTCTATGTAGCAAAACAAATCATCAATAAGATGAAAAGGCATCTACAGAATGGGAGACAGTATCTGCAAACCATATATCCAATAGGGGACTAATATCCAAGATATAACAAGAATTTCCTATAACTCAGTAGCAAAAACAAAGAGACAAAAAAAAATCCCAGTTACAAAATATGCACAGGAACTGAACAGACATTTTTCCAAAGACCTAAATGGACAAAAGATACACAAAAAGGTGATTGACATAAAAAATCATCAGGGAAGTGCAAATCAAAATCACAAAGAGACTTCACACCTGTTAGAATGTCTATTATCTAAGATAAGAGATCACAAATTTTGATGAAGATGTGAAGAAAAGGGAAACTGTGCACTGCTGGTGGGAATGCAAACTGGTGTAGTCACTGTGGAAAACAGTATGGAGTTTCTGGAAGAATTTCAAAGTAGAACTATTGTGTA
Organism: Mellivora capensis; assembly: GCA_004024625.1. Lineage (NCBI taxonomy): Eukaryota > Metazoa > Chordata > Mammalia > Carnivora > Mustelidae > Mellivora > Mellivora capensis. The sequence goes on along the minus strand of PISX010013653.1, from coordinate 7,098 downwards.
ATCCAGCAATCCCACTTCTGGGAATATACCCAAAGGAAACTCAGTCGTATCTCAAAGAGATATATGTACTCCCATGTTCACTGAACCATTATTCACAAGAGCCAGGACATGGCCACAATGGAAACATCTACTGAAGAATTCATGGAAAAAGAATACACAAACACACACACACACATACACACACGAGTATTATTTGGCCTTTAAAAAGAAGGGAATCCAAAAAAAATTAAAAAGAAGAAGAAGAAGAAGGAAAAGAAGGGAACCCTGCCATTTGAGATAACACAGATGAACATGGAAGGCATTAGGCTAAGTGAAATAAACCAAATGAGAAAGACAAATACTGCATGGTATCATTTATATGTGGAAGCTATACATAGTTAAAAAAAAAAAAAAAAGTCAAATTCATAGTAACACAGAGTAGAATGGTGATTGCCAGGGGCTGAGGAAATAGAGGTTGGTAAAAGAGTACAAACTTTCAGGTATAAAATAGGTAAGGTCTGAGGGTCTAATGTATAACATGGTGACCACAGCTGATAATACTGTGCAATTTAAATTTACTAAGAAAGTAGAACTTGTGTTCTCACACGCACAAAAAGACCACAAGTAAGTATGTGAAGTAATAACGTGTTAATTAACTTGATGGTGGGGAGAACCTGTGTGGCTCCATTGGTTAAGTGTCCAATTCTTAATTCCCACTCAAGTCATGATCTCAGGGTTGTGGTTTCAAACCCCTCACTGGGCTCCACACTGGCCGTGGAGCCTGTTTAAGATCCTCTCTCTCCCTCCCTCTCTCTTTCTCTAATTAAAAAAAAATTTTTAATTAACTCTCCAGTGGAACTCCTTTCACAATATATTATCGTACATTTTAAATCATCCCATTGTACATTTTAAATATATTACAACTTTGTCAACTATACTTCAGTAAAGCTGAAAAAGAAAAAAAAAAAAAGAACAAGGAGTAGGCAAATTCTCTGAACCCCAAACCGGGAAATTTTATTATTTTATGAATGATTTTTTTCATAAATGTTTCTTGAATTGTTAAATCAACAGTATTTTAGTATCAGTTTTCTCCTCTCTGGTCTATTTCTAATCAGGGATCACATATGTGATTTGCCCTTTGATCACACAGTCATTGTTTTTTTAATTGATATATCGGAAGGGACAAAACAAAAGGCTATGTCCAAAATTAAAGTGATAGGAATTTCCCATTACTAGCCTTACCTTATCCTAATCCTAGGCTACAAATCCTGGGTGTTTATTGTCTTTTGTTTTGTTTGTTTTTTTTTTTTTCTGACCAAACTAGCATTGTCTATTTGGGACTAAGTTACAGAACTCTGAGCTATGATTTAAGCTGACCACCAGAGTTTTATCTGGGCCATACGTTCAGTTGGTTAGAACGTGCCAATCACCAAGTCCAAGGCCATTTCCCATAGGAACCAGAGTTTCCCCCTGAGAGACAAATGTGCACAGACACGGACGGTATCCCATCCCTAGCCAATGCCTGTCCCACTCTCAGGGAGACTGGTGTCGCAGTGAAGCACAACTCCCATTTAAAAAAAAAAAAAAATGGAAGGAGAAAGAAAGAAAAAGAAAACCCTAATCATGTCATCTCAGTCAACAACAATTCTAATGGCTATCACTTATTGCAAACTCACTTTGTACTGGACACTCTAATAAATGCTTTTCAGGTTACTTCATTTTATCGTCACAGTGCTATGAGGTGTTATCCCAACTTAACCTCCAGAAAACCAAGACAAGCGACTTGGTCAGAGTGTCAGAGCTAAGCATACTCCCCATCTGATGGGAGACTTCAGAACCCTTGTGATTTCCCCACCTCTTTTCCAGCATCAGCACCACAGGGCAGCAGGAACCAAAGAGATCTAGGACCTTGTCTTTGTTCTGTCTCAGAGTTTCTGTGGGACCTTGGAAGAGACTGGCCCATTCCATCATGGGAACTGCAGCAAATGGATTCGCTGTGGGAACGCAGGAGTATGCTTTGGCATTCACACAGATCTCTCTTCTAGTCTTGATGTCTTCGATACCTTCACTAACTGAACACTTAAGTTCCAAATAGTCTCTTAAGTGTCTCTGCTTGAAGAACCAATTGGACACATTTCTCTTTCAGTCTATTATTTACCCTTTGTCTCCACTCCCACCCAGCACTGGTTTCCTGCACATCTCACACTCCCAGAATCTCACCCTGGGAAGGGATTGGGCAAGTCAGTTTCTCTAAGTATCAGAAAACTCCTACTGAATAAGGGATTTGGAATAGATTACCTCTAATATACTTTTGACCTCCTATGCCTTATCATTAATAAAATGATAACTAGAATTCTTACTTCTAGGAAGAAGGAAGTCTTCCCTTCATGGAGAGAAGCATACACATCCGCCCTAAGCCCCAGGTCTTACTTGGTGACAGTTGCTGTACATTTACCTACTCACCTATGAAAAAATGGAAGGGAGGGTGGGAGGGAGGGAGGAAGGGGAGGGGAAGGGAGGGGAGGAAGGGGAAGAGGGAAGGATGGAAGAAGAAAGAGTAGCCAGACTTCTATTTTAACCCCTCCGGGATCATCTTTTCTTTTCTCACCCAAATTTCAAAAACAAACCCTATTGTTATGCTTTAACAGGATGACTTCTGTCTTGAATGAACACTCCCCAGGAACATAAAATGGAATAAAAAATAATGAGGAGGGAATCAATTTGAAGTAATTCTGGTTTTATATGATTGTATTTAATCAATTTTTTCTACTCATTATTGCACATTCAATTCAAAGTTTTCATGACTAAAAGGGGGGAAATGCCAGAAGGGATTAATTTCCCCTTGTTCCACTAATGAAACAATTTTCCACTTGTCATTCTGAATGTCTCAAGTGAGGTAGCATTTTCCAACCACAATCAAGTAGAAGTGAAATAGATTGGGGTATAGAGGAGAAAGCAGGGTGCGCAACGTCCCCTGTCTCCGCAGAGCTCCACCTTCCACATTACTCCAACCTTCAAGTGCATTCCGGACTTTCCTGTCTATAAAAGATATCCAGGAGACCTAGTCCCCTTGGGAACTTCCTCACAGCTTCCTGGAGACAGGCTCTAAAATCAATGTCTTTAGAAAATCTGGCTCTGTCACCTACCAGCTTGTGAACTTGTCCGAGAGATGTAATTGTCTCTGAACCTAAGTGTGTGTCTTCAGAACAAGAGTGATGACAGCAACTCTCTCACAGAGCTGATACGGGAATCATGTGAAATAATAATATAGACATGTTTTGAAGGCTGTAAGGCAGAATGATCAAGATTCTGGATGCTGGACTGTGCCTCCTAAACTTGACTCTCAACTCACCCTTCATAAACATGGCTATAATCTTCGGCGATTTGCTTATTTCTCTATCCACAGTTTTCTAATCCATTGAATGGGAATAATAATCACACCTATCACGAAGATTAAATGATATAATACCATCAATTCCCAGCATACAATAAAAGATCAGTAAATATTAGCTATCATTCATGCCACCAGAAAACTGGGAAAGGAGCATTTAGGATTAGATGGGTCAGGATGATTTCTGCAGGTGTTCCTTAGTACGTATATTAAGTGGCAAGGGGGAGAGAAGGAAAGGGGAGAGGGAGAAGGAAAAAGAAAATAAATATTTCTTTAGACAGGGTAAAGAGGGAAAAAAATCCAAGAATAAATTGCACTTAATTAATGTGCTTGGCCAAGGACAAAGAAAATAAAACACTCCTTGTATCTAATGAGGCTTAAGGCACCCAACTTCTGCCATTCACCGCCTCTTAGCCTTGACCCTCTCTTAGTTCAGTGGATTTTATTTCTACTTCATTCTTGAAAACAATCAGCTGCGGAAATTTAGAGGGAGTCTCTCTATGAGTTTTTAAGAGTGTGTCAGGGTCATAAAAACAGAGTGGTTCTATCTATATGGAAATGTAGATTTCAAATATATCCATTCTAATAATCAAATTATAAGGGAAATGGTCCTCTAATAGGGAGCTAATAAAAGTTGATTCTTAAGGCCTGCCTGGAGCTGTAAGCAATAAGGAACAGATTTATAATGTGAAGCTTTGTTGTTTTCCTCTGTCCCCCTACTCTCATCCTCAGGATCTATGCCAATCACCCCAGCCTGGATTAGAAGGAAAGAGATCAAGCAATCCAAGTTCTCATTTGACCAAAATTTCCCACAGCATCTACACACATAGACACACACACACACACACACACACACACACACACAGTTATTTTTTAAACATTCATGTAAGAGTTTGCCTAAAGATGCTACATTTACTTCCCTGTTTGACTGGAATTTTCCCCTTCTGTACATTGCATAAATGTTTCCCACAGAATTATTGATTAGCCTTTGAGATTGTGCTTTGGGTAATGAGGGGACTGTTAGTGGAGCACAGGAGAGCAAATTTGGCATAACCAGCTTTTATGTAATACAAAGGAAGGGAGAGGCAGGATTTTTTTAAACCTCTTAATTTTCTAGATGCTGTCCCTGAAAATGTGGCCTTTTAGACCTTAACCAGCTTAAGGAGTCTATGTTTGTTCTGCACAGAAAGCAAGCATGAGAGGAGAGAGATGGAAATAGATCCATCTTGAAGGTTATAAGGAATTGTTTCCCAGATGAGGAAACATAATCACCAGCCACATGCCTCTGGCTGCGACCAAAACAGATTCTTCTCACTGGTTTACCGTCATGCTGATAGTAAGTCACAACAGCCTGAGTGGCAGTGCAAATACGGGCAATGACCCAGCCCTCCCTCCCAACTGATTTTCCTAAATGACAAGGATAGAACTCCTGCATGAAGCCATGGATAAAACGTCTTCAGACTGGGAAGACCTTTTCCCCTCCTACCCGTCATGGTGCTGAAACCACCCACTGTCATCAAGGAGGAAAACATCACAGGTGTTGTGTTACAGTGCATGCTCTAAGAGTAACTCTTTTATGGTGAATTTCAACAATAATGCCCCAAGCTGTTGACACCAGAAGGAGGGGATGGCATAATGGTGTCGCACAGGAACATTAAGACACTATTATCAACGCATTCAGGTGCCAGAAAGAACATAGGCATATTGCTTGGGTTATTTGGAGGATAAATACTGCCACAATAAATATTTTGGGTGAGCACAGAGTTTTTATTTTTCATCTTTGTTTTTAATTTTGAATTTAGGCAAGGCCCACCTTCTCCAAATTGCCTGCAGATTCAACCAGCTTTTTTTTTTTTTAATCTTCTGCCTGTCCAGACTTCACACATTTATGTTACCTGTCCCTTCCTTTAAGAATTTAAGTTGGAGACCTTGGGAGAGATGGGCTATAGCTACATACTTTTAGAGCAGATTTAAGAGAAGCTATCCCTTCCACTGAAAGCTGCTGATAAAAGAATTAGGATTAGAGTTTGCTTTCAGCAAGGACATGAGTAAAGATTAAGACTGAGTCATCAAAGCTTGAAGCCAGAAATCATGTGACATCTACAGATGAGAGGCTCAGCCCATAAAACAGTAGCCATATGTGGCCCTCAAGCACTTGCAATGTAACAAGGCTAAATGGAAATGTGCTACAGCACAAAATAAATGCACACCAGATTTTTAAATTTTATACCCCGCAAAAATGGAAAATACCTCACTAATAATCTTTATACTGATTACAGGCTGAAATGACAATGGGGCATATAGGGCTAACTATATGATTACTAACTTGGTCCATTTTCATTTTTAATGTGCTACTAGAAAATTTAAAGTTATATTTGGGGCTCACATAATGTTTTTATGGACAACACTGGTCTTCAGGGAACCATAACTATTCCCTTAGGTGCACAGACTTTTGTGTTTGGAAGTTTCTTTAGTGAAAAGAAGCCAGAGACTAATATCAAAAACAACTCTGTATAGCTTATACATATACACAAGTTATATATGTACGTGTGGTAAATCATATGTAGTAATCATAACACGGAATGGATTCAGGAATTCTTTTTTTTTTTAAGATTTTATTTATTTATTTGACAGAGATCACAAGTAGGCAGAGAGGCAGGCAGAGAGAGACGGAGAAGCAGGCTCAGCAGAGAGCCTGATGCAGGACTCGATCCCAGGACCCTGGGATCATGACCTGAGCCGAAGGCAGAGGATTTAATCCACTGAGCCTCCCAGGCGCCCTGGATTCAGGAATTCCTAAAGAGTTGGAAAAAAGACACTATAGTCAGTATGTGTGGATCCTTCAGATGGATGGACTCTACTGAGCTAATTAATTAGTAATAATTATGGAATCTTAAGTAACAACATGCATTTAATCTTCATATTATACATGCCATCCTTATTTCTGTCAGTTCTCTGGACAATGACCTCAGAACAGACCTCGGCTCTTGCAATAACCCCATGACCATTCTGCAGAAACAACACTGATGGTGGAAGGGAGAAAGCACCAAACTTCCAGTCTGACGATGGAGGCTCACATTCTTTCTTCATGTGACTAAGTGTGTTGTCTGAGGCACTTCATTGGCATCTCTAAGACTCAGTCCCTCTGCTTATAATAAAATTGGGCTGGTAATGTCTATTCCATCGAGTTTCTATGAGGATCCCAGGAGACAAACGTGTGAAGGTGCTTTGTAGACTGTCCGACTTTACCTAAAACTTGGTTCTGTTAACGTGAGCGGGAGTTTTGCAGGAGCAGAGCTTAAAGCCTGTCTGTGATTGCAGTGCTCTCCACTGATGATGTTCCTTCGCAAACTGCATTCACTCTGCCAGCCGGGCAGCAAGACAAAGTCTGTGCATCACCCAACGAAACCTGCTAAGAAGTTTGAAAATGTTGTAAGGTAACCAGTTGTTCTGTCTTCAGTACCAGACTACTGATGAGATCAAACTTTTGAGTTGGACAATGTTCTGAGTGGTTCAGGTTCTCTTTTGGTTGTTTTTTTACATCGTTCAGCGAGCCTGCTTGTCCCCTCTTAGTGCACCAATGGATCTGTCTCAAAGTAAGACACCACGAGCCTGCCATGCACACCATTCTTTCTCTCTTGCCTATTTTCAATCTTTTAAGCTGTGGGTACTCTACTCTCCTTTCTCTGTGTTCCAGACTCTTTCTGCTATTTTTTTCAATTTTTTTT
>PISX010013652.1:0-55913 GCA_004024625.1 Mellivora capensis | reverse complement strand
AGAAAAAGAAGAAAAGAAACAAGATGGGATTGGGAGGGAGACAAACCATAAGTGACTCTTAATCTCACAAAACAAACTGAGGGTTGCTGGGGGGAGGGGGTCGGGAAAGGGGGGTGGGGTAATGGACATTGGGGAGGGTATGTGCTATGGTTAGTGCTGTGAAGGGTGTAAACCTGGCGATTCACAGACATGTACCCCTGGGGATAAAAATATGTTTATAAAAAATAAAAATTTAAAATATAAAAAAAACAAAAAAACAAAAAAAAACAAAAAACAAATCTATTTTTTATCACTGTATGAGCGATTTGGTCAGGGTTGGTTTCTGCTTAGATTATACAACTGATAGTTTGTTTTCCAATTAAAGCCTCCTGTACTGTCTCCTTATTAGGCTATGTCTCCAAATTGCTGTTGTCCATCCAGGCTTCATTCGTCTTTCCCTCCGCACCTGTCTCTACTTTGTCCACCCTTGATACACATGTTCACACACACACAATTTCTGTACAACGGCCGAAGAGGGAAAGGAACAGTCTATCAAACAATAGAAAAACCACTCCCAATTACCCCTTATATTCGTATAACGTTTAATCTTTGGGGAGAGATGACATTTAACATTTAACGTTTCCTGTGATCTTCTAAAGACATGGTGGTAACAAGAGTTTATCTTATGACATGGGATTAATAAAACAAGAATAAAAGGGTGACAAGTAAGACCAAAAACAAAGTGGAAGTAAGTGAGGAAATACCTCTATTTTGTTCTAACTTCATGGTAAACCTGAGTGGAGGGTAGGGGTTTCAATGTACCCTATTTAATACACTGAAAATTAAAAGAACAGTGAAAGGTACTGATTGGCCCCAGACACAGTCCCATTGTTCTGTAGAATATCCAAGATTCTGAATCCAGGATCTGTATGTGAGGACATCTCTCGCTTCAGTTCATCTGTTCCTCAATAAATAATTGGTGATGGGTTGGATATGGCATTGGCCAAGTCACTTCCTCATTCTGAATCTCATCTTTAAAATGATGGCACTGGGCAAGATGATCTATGAGGTCCCTTTAAAGCTAACATCCTAAAATTCTATTATTTTTATAACATAGTTGGGACAAGCACACGTATCTTCTAAGTTCTCATTCTGGGTTCATTTTCTACACTATTTACAATTCCTCCTTAGGCTCTATGGAATTCCCCCAAGGCAGTGATGGATGAGAAAGGCAGGGAGAACGGATGATGTTCATCTTACTCTGTCTACATCTGACTGTGACTGATTGCAGGACACACATTGCTTAAGATCTGATGATGTGAAGGTGGGAATAGCTTGGCCTCTATTAGTTAGTGATAATAGTAGATAATCTAAAATCTGCTCTGGTCTAGGAGCTACACAAAGTGAGTCACCTCTTGCTCTGAACTATTTTCTAAGGATGGCTGATATCGCTAAGAAGTAATCCAGATACATCCTTCATGTTGGATACTATAAGCATACAAATCTTAATATTTAAATTAAATTTCGAAGAGTAAAATAAATTTAGAATGTCACTGACCACTAAGTAAAACCTTCAAGTTATCTCAATGCCCAGAATATTTAATAATAGTTGAACCTTGCTGAAGAAATTACTTACAAAACTATTTCTGATTTTCCATGGATGTATTTGTTTCAATAACTTTGTCTCAGATCATAGATCTGTGTGATTTGAAAGTCATTTCATGAATTTTTCTGGGTTCTTAAGTTAAAAATGTGTTTAAAGTCCAATTTTAAAAACTTTATTGAGAAGCATTCTGTGGCATGATAGATGAAGTATTTCTTAATTAGAAAGATTAAGCATTTTAATAATATAAACAAAGTTTGTGCTTTGAATGGATCACTTTTTAAATAAAATATTAATATTTTGCTCCTTTTAGTTCAAAATTTGTTTAAGTAATGAAACATTTCCAGTCAAGTTTAAACCTTCCCAGGACCTACTCTCTCTCCCTTCTCTCCTCAGAAGTATTTATAAAGAAGTATCTTCTTTATCCATTAATAATATATGATCCTGTGTTACAATGTTACAACTTAGGATCAATGATGCATTTTCCATAGGAAGAGACATTATCGCTTAGAGCTCAGGCTCCAAAGTCAGGCTGCCACCTACTAGTTATGTGACTTTAGATATGTTGCTGAACTTCTCTGTATCAGCCTTTCCTTATTTTCAAATATGGATCTAATTCTATTTCCTCTCAGAGGCTTGGGGAATTAAATGTGGAAATATGCATAAAGAATTTTAGATAGTGCTTAGCATACATTGAACATTCAGTAAGTTTTCACTTTCATAAGTAGCACTCTGTAGTATAGCTTTATCATTCAAGATTATTTTTAACTGAATGAGATTTACTCACTTTAATTCATTCATTCCAAGAGCCATGTAGTATCCTTTTATTTGATGGTATTGTAGTTTATCCATTTTCCTACTGAAGGCCAATTACAATAAAATTTTCAATTTTATACTATTACTAACAATGTAGTCTAAACTTTTTGTTTCATGTTCCTTACCTAGATCCATGAGTTTCTCTAGGGTCTATACTAAGAACTGGTATACCCTCCTGTTTGTTAGATAGTGTCAATAACTTACTAGCTTGTTCTTCTAAGTCAGGAACTTATGATTGTCCCAATCATAGTTGGGACAAGGATAAGGAAGGCTTATTGAAACACAGAATTCTGGTCCCCAAGCCCAGAGCTTCTGATTCAACAGATCTGGGATGAGGCCTGAGAATTTGCCTTTCTTTTCTTATTTTTTTTTTTTAAGATCTTACTTATTTATTTGACAAAGATCACAAGCAGGCAGAGAGGCAGGCAGAGAGAGAGGGGGAAGCAGGCTCCCTGCCAAGCAGAGAGCCCGATGTGGGGCTCAATCCCAGGACCCTAGGATCATGACCTGAGCTGAAGGCAGAGGCTTTAACCACTGAACCACCCAGGCATCCCAAGAATTTGCCTTTCTAACAACTTCCCAAGTGATGCTGATTCTGTTGTTCTAGGAATCATATTTTGAAAACTACTGCTCTAAGTGTATATATAATTCATATTCCTATCACTGTAATTTCATGATTTTCTATACTTTTATGACCACTTGGAACTGTCATATTTTTAAATTAGATGTAAGTTAAATGGTGTCTCTGTAATTTTAATTTTTTAATTAGCATATAGTGTATTATTTGTTTCAGTGATACAGGTCTGTGATTCATCAGTCTCACTCAACTCATAGCACTGGTATGTGCTGTGATTTTAATTTGTATTACTCTGATTATTACTGAGAGTATTATTTTATTTGATCATCAGTCATTCATAGTGAACCTCCTACAAACTTCCAGTAACATTTCATTGTTGATTAGAAATGAGTTGAGTATATTTGTCATCATTAATAGCACTAGTTAACGCAATAAGATAAGAAAAAAAATAAAACATTAAAATGGGAGCTAACATTCCTTTTTCTATGTATACATAGTCATTAAACTAAGATATTTCAGCAAAATGAGTGAATAAAAGACCTATATATAAAAATCATTTGCATATGCTATAAAATAATTGGACAATACAAAGAAATAAAAGATTCCACACCATGTAGCAATAAACATAAGGTAATAAAGCTCATAGAAGAGATATAATTTGCTTATGAAAAAGATTATGAAGTTTAATCATTAAGTGTATTTTCAATAAGATTTTGATACATCATTTTAATAGAGATCATTTTTTAAAAATGTTATTATATGTTCATTTATTGAGATGCTCTTAAGATGTTCTCCAGAACAGATATGTTTTATATTTTTTGATGGTAAACTATCCTCACATTTCTGGCATATCATCCCCTTAGTAATTAGGTAATATTTAAGTAATGTGTTTGTATTTCACTTAGAATATCTGCACCACTGCTCAAAAGTAAAATCGCATGTTATTATCTTGATTGTGTTGTCCTGGACAATTTTGGTATCAATGCTATCCTAGACAATTACCTCTTTCTGCAATCATTATTCTTGTTTTTCAAAGGGTTGGCAAATGAGTTTGTAAAAATGTCTGGAACTGGTCTTTTAGAGAAGTAATTTGATTATCAGTTCAATATCTTTTTTTTTTTGGTGTATTTAGATTTTTTGATGCTCTTCTTTGGTTGATATCTGTCATCTATATTCTAGAAAATATTTGTTATTTGAATTTGTAAATGTACTTTCATAATACTGTTAATAGGATTATCTTAACATCTAAAAAATTCTATACTGTATCTATAGCTATGGGTCTCTTCATTTCTAATATTCTTGCCTCTTTTCTGTCTATTGCTCAGTCTTGCTAAATTCACTGTTAGTATTCTGTTTTAGTTTTTTGATAATCTATATAGTCTCCTTGTTTTACATACTTTTAAAATATGTTTTTATTTTTATTACTTTATTCCTTTCGCTTTTTTATATTAACAGCAAAGATATAAGTCATTCCTAATATCCTCAATAACTGAAGCAGACAGAGGTTAATAACTTGCCCCAAATCTTGCGATTAGTTAGCAGGAGAACTAGGATCTGGACCTAGGAACTTTGGTTCAAAAATCCATATTCTTGTCTTCCTAAGTTGCTCAACACATATTTGTTCAATGAATAGTGTATTATTTCCTAGGATCACTGTAGAAAAGTATTACAAACTATGATGTCTTAAAACAATAGAAATTTATCTTGTGTCACAGTTCTAGAGGCTAGAAATCTAAAATCAAGGTGTCAGCAGGACTATGTTCTCTCTCAGGGATTTAGGGAAGAATCTGTTCATGCCTTTCCCTTAACTTCTGCTTGTTGTTATCAATCTTTGGTGTCTGTTGACTTGCAACTACATCACTCCAGTCTCTGCCTCCATCTTCACATGGCTTTCTTCCCTCTATGCCTGTCTGTGTCTCTTCTCTCCTTATAAGGATACCAAGTCATAGTGAATTAGTGCCCATCCTAATCAAGTGTGACCTCATCATAACGTGATTACATCTACAAATACCTTATTTCCAAATAAGGTCAGATTCATAGATACTGGGATTAGAAATGAAACATCTTTTGGGGAGGCACAATTCAAGTGATAACAGTAAGCTTTAGATAAGATAAATTCACTTACAGGAAAAAGTATAATCACTTCTTAGTAGAATATACCTGCAGGCTAAGGCAGACTACCCTGAATCTGAATTTAAGCTTCATCATTCACTATGCATGTAGCAGTTACTACATCTTGTAGGCCTCAATGATAATGATACTTACAACAAAGAGTTGTAAAGGTTAAGCATCAAAAACACATGGGTGAGAGAACAGTACGCCACTTTAGGATAATGATTCCAGAGGAGAAGTTGAAATAGCACAGAGAAAGGTAAAGCCCAATAGAACAGTTTTGTTTATGTATCTGTTTGTTTATAAATAAGATTTGATACCAAGATGGAAAATGCTAAGATGGTAATAATTATGTCTGGGATTGTACAGTCTTTGTTACTTTGTTTCTATACTTTTTTGCATAGCTGAAATATTTCAATTATTTAAAGAAAAAAAAACACATAGTAAAGAAAGTATTATTGCATTTGTGCCTCAAGTCAACCCAAATTTCTCTTCATTTTTTTAATCTGTGAATTAAAATATAAAGTGAAAATCAAATTTCTTTACTAACTGCTGATATAGTTACACCACCCCCTACATGTACTGTACTTAAAAAAAAGTATTTCATATTCTTCTGTAAAATAATTATGTGTACAAACATAGAACAAATGACCTTTTTCTTTTCCACCCTTTTATCTCAGCTACATATAATATCAACTCATAGAAATGTACTCTGCTCATTTTAGAGATGGCATGGTATTTCACTGTGTAAGTGGGCCATCATATATTTAACCTTACACCTACTAACTGATTTTTAAGTTGGTTCTACTTTTCTCCAAGTAAGTAGATGCTTTTCACATACATTTCTTATATCATTGGGTGGGGGTAGGGAATCTTAAAAGCTGAATTCTTGGGTAAAAACATATGTTAATTTTAAATTTCCGTGAAGTAGTGATGGTTGAATTATGAGGGAAAATTTTTACTTTGTTGAGTGGCTTGGACAAAACAATGGAAAAAAATTATGACAGAGATTAAGAAAAAAATGAGAAAATTAAGAGTTAGGAGCACACTTCAAGTGAGTTCAAAATAAGTGATATTAATTTTTGAGCACCTATTGTGTGTCAGATTTTCTACCTAGATCTCCTAACCCAACCCCATTGTAATCCTCTGCAGTAATTATTATCATAAATCCCATGACCTAAGACTGCTTCTCAGGGAAGCGCCAGGAGGAAAACAGACATTCAAGGAAGTAACTTTCTGTGAAGGCTGTCTGGCTTTCTGCTCTTCTAATGTCTCTAAACTTAGAAATAAGCTTCACGTTAGCTCTTCCTCTCACTGCCTGACCCAATTCCAGGCTCTAGGCCCTAGAAAGGGAAACACAAAGAACCATCCAGTAGTTTAATGAATGATTACCATGTCAGCCTTTTCTCAAGGAAATGTCTTATGAAAAAGGACTGTTTGAATTTCCTCTCCAAAATGCCAGTGTTGCTCTAATATTGGTTCTTACTTACCCAGTTACTGGATTCTTAACTTGATAATCAGTCTACACATCCTTGCCTGGAGCCTCTACTCCTAAGGACAAGATAACTTGTTGCCAAAATTGATTAAATATGCTTGGTCAGTTCCCCATTCCCAGTCAAGACTTTCTCTCCTCCCTTGGATATGCCAATGTACCAGCTCCTACAGTTCATAGGCTTGAATTTAGATTCAGACTGACTTATTCACTAATTTAACAAAACAAATATTTTAAGGGTAGCCTATCAAGTTCACACCCCAGTTGTTCAGAGATAGAACCAAATCTCAATACAGATTTTTCTTTTTACTCCAGACCACATGGCTTTTTGTCTTCTCTTAGGATTAGTTAAAAATAAAATGAATGATTCTAAGTCCTTGTCTTAAAACAAGTAGATATTTATAAGACTGAACTAAAGGTTACTTGTATAGCAGGAACACTAGACATATGAGCAGAGAGAGCCCACTTCTTGGAAAGCTCCAGCAGACTCTTAACTTCCTCTTCTTATAAATCATTACAGAGTCATCATTCGTCAAGGTATCCAGCCAGCAGATAGCCCTAGATTTTCCATATAGAAGGGACTTAATGTAGGAGGAGAGCAGGAGACCCATCTTTAAAGTGTATTTTCACAGTAAGCAGATTAATTTTGTTTATATTTTATATCAAAAATATAAAAAAATCTAAATATGCTTCTAATAACACTTTGTATATTATTAAGAAAATATTAGTCATTCATGTCAGGTCACAGTATTGCTATTATTAATATTACCATTATTTTTGAGGAAATGGAAATTATAGAGAAATGGAAGCCCATTTCCCCAGTCACTCTTTAGTAGATCACAAGGACCAATATCTGTCCCCCAAAATGCAGCCAAGAAATGGTACTCATTAGCTATAACTCTACAGCAAGGTGACAAATGCTGAGTTATAATGCATGATTCTAATCACACTATCTCTTTGATTTACTCAGTATAATTTTGAAAAGCCTGGAAGTCTACCTTTCAAAAGAACCCTTGGATTAACATTCACTGGTCATTTCAATGCATGAGATAAACAGATGCAGTGTGGAAATCAATATTGTCTAAATCTGAGGGGAAAAGTTCAAGGTTGGCTGGTACATATACAATAATTGTTTTTACAAATTACCACAGAAGGAAAGAACATAAAAACAAAAAAAATAGAGCTCCTTCTTCATCCCTCATCCCCTTGCTTAATATATTCCCTTTTATCATCTTTTCCAGAGATTTTTTTCCTAAAACCTTTGGAAATAGAAATAGAAATAAATTCTATTTCCTTAATTAGTAATAATGGAAAATACTTATATCGTATTTAAACTTACAAACTGGCACTGGTGTGACAGTTTTACATGCAATGAATCAATTAGTCCTCAAAGTAACGCTGCAGAGGCAGTTCTAAGAAAGGTCATAGGAACAGAGGCCTACCTCAAGGAGTGAGAAAAATCTCAAATAAGTTACCTAACCTTACACCTGAAGGACTATAAAAAGGACAAACAAAAGTCCAAACCAGTGGAAGGAAGGGAATAATAAAGATTATGGCAGAAATAAATGAAATAAAAACTAAAAAACAAAAACAAAAGGAAAACAATACAAAACAAAAAAAGAGATCAATAAAACCAGGAGCTGGTTCTCTGAAAAGACCTACAAAATTGATAAAACTTTAGCCAGATTCATAAAAATAAAAAAGAGAGAGACAGAGACAGAGACAGAGAGGACTCAACAAAAGCAGAAATGAAAGAGGAGAAATAACTGACACCACAAAAATACAAAGGGTTATAAAAAATATTATGAAAAATTATGTCAACATATTGGACTAGGAGAAATGGATAAATTCCTAAAAATAGGGGTGCCTGGGTGGCTCAGTGGGTTAAAGCCTCTGCCTTTGGCTCAGGTCATGATTCCAGGGTCCTGGGATCGAGCCCCGCATCGGGCTCTTGCCTCGGCAAGGAGCCTGCTTCCCCCTCTCTCTCTGCCTGCCTCTCTGCCTACTTGTGATCTCTGCCTGTCAAATAAAAAATTAAAAAAATAAATTAAAAAAAAAAAAAAGATTTAAATTCCTAAAAATATATAACCTACCAAAACTGAATCAGGAAAACCTAGAAAATTTGAACAAACCATTGCCAGCAATGAAATTGATTCAGTAATTAAAAACTACCAACACATGAAAGTCCAGGATCAGACATATTCATAGGTGAGTTCTACTAAACATTTCAAAAAGATTTAATATCTAGTCTTCTCAAACTTTTCCAAAAAAAGAAGAGGAAAGAAAGCTTCCAAATTTATTTTATGAGGTCAGCATTACCTGGATACCAAGCCAGATAAAGACATTATCAAAAGAGAGTTCTCTAATGAACACAGATGCAAAAATCCTCAACAAAGTATTAGCAAACTGAATATAATAACATATTTAATAAATCATCTTCCTTACTCAAGTGGGATTTGTTCCTGCATTGCAACAGTGGTTCAATATTTGCAAATCAATGTGATTCACTGCATAAACAAGAGAAAAGATAAAACCATATGATCATTTCAATAGATGCAGAAAAAGCATTTGACAAAGTACAATATCCATTCATGATAAAAACCCTCAATAAAGCAGGGTTAGAGGTTACATACCTCAACATAATAAATGTCCTATTTGAAAAATCCACAGATAACATCATACCCAAATATGAAAAACTGAAAACTTTCCTTCTAAGGTCAGGAAGAGGGCAAAGATGTCTACTTGCACCACTCTAATTGAACCAAGTACTGGAAGTTTAGCCACAGCAATCAGACAAGAAAAAGAAAAGGCATCCAAATTGAAAAGAAAGAAGTAAAACTTTCACTATTTACAGAAGACATGATGCTACATATAGAAAACCCAAAAGACTCCACCAAAAAATTACTACAACAAAGACATGAATTCAGTAAAGTCACAGAATACAAAATCAATATAAGGAATTCCTTTACATTTGTATACACTAATAATGAAGTAACAGAGAAATGAAGAAAACAATCCCATTTACAACTACACTAAAAATACTAAAATATCTATAAAAAAACTTAACGAAGGAGGTGAAAGACCTGTTCTCGGAAAACTATAAAACAACTGGGAAATATTTGAAAACAACACAAATGGAAAGATATCCCATGCTCCTGGATTAGAAGAATAAATATTGTTTTTAAAAAAAATCCATGCCACCCAAAGCAATCTACAGTTTTAATACAATTCCTATCAAAATATCAATAGCATTTTTCAGAAACCTATAACAAATAGCAATAAAATTTGGATGGAACCACAAAAGACCCCCAAGATCCAAAGCAATCTTGAGAAAGAAAAACACAAGTGGAGGTATCACAATCCCTGATTTCAAGATTTACTAAAAAGCTGTAGTAATCAAAACAGCACATTACTAACACAAAAATAAACACATAAGTCAACAGAAGAGAGAGCTCATAAATAAGCTCATGCTTATACGGTCAATTAATCTTTAACAAACAAGGCAAGAATATGTAATGAGAAAAAGATGGTTTCTTCAATAAATGGTGTTAAGAAAACTGGACAACTACATGCAAAGTAATAAAACTGAAACATTCTGTTACATCATATACAAAAATAAACTCAAAATGGACTAAGGAACTAAGTGTGAGACATGAAATTATAAAAATCCTAGAATAGAGCACAGGCAGTAATTTCTCTGACATTGGCCACAGCAACATCTTTCTAGATATGTCTCCTAAGTCAAGGGAAAAAAAAAGCAGAAATAAACTATTGGGACTACACTAAAATAAAAAGCTTCCACACAGCAAAGGAAACTATCAACAAAGCAAAAAAACAAAGCAAAAACCTACTGAATGGGAAAAATGATATATCTCAAAAGGGTTAGTGTCCAAAATATATAAAGAATTACACAATTCAACACAAGAAAAAGCAGAGTCCATTTAAAAATGGGCAGAATAAATGAAGAGACATTTCTCCAAAAAAAGACATCTAGATGGCCAACAGACACACAAAAAGATGTTCAATATCACTTATCATCAGGGAAAGGCAAATCAAAACTACAACAAAATATCATCCCACACCTATTAGAATGGCTAAAATAAAAAACACAAAAAACAAGTGTTGACAAGGTTGTAGAGACAAAGGAAGGCTCATACACTGCTGGTGGGAATGTAAACTGATAACAGCCACTTGGAAAATAGTACGGAGGTTTCTCAAAAAATTAAAAATAGAATTATTATGTGCTCTAGTAATTCACTACTGGGTATTTATCTAAAGAATACAAAACATTAATTTGGAAAGATGTATGCATCCTTATATTTATTGCAGCATTATTTATAATTGCCAAATTTTGGAAGCAACCCAAGTGTCCATCAATAGATGAATGCATAGAGAAGATATAGTGGATATAAATACAATAGAATATAGAAAATGCTATTTGCAACAACATAAATGCATGAATGGATTTAGAGATAATAACACTAACCAAAATAATTCAGCCAAGGAAATACAAATACCATATGACCTCATGAAGAAACAAAACAAACAAACAAACAAAAACACTATAAACCAATATATTTACAAACATAGACACAAAGATCCTCAACAAAATTCTAGAAAACTGATTCTAGCAACATATAAAAAAGTGTAATACAGCATAAAAAAAGTAAGAAAAGCCCAAGAATGCAAGGTTGGTTTGGTATTAAAAATAAATTAATGTAATAAATCATAACAGTAAAATTTTTAAAATCATAGGATTATCTCCATAGATATAGAAAGACCATTTTCAAAATATCCAAACACTCAAAAACTAGAAGGGCATATTCTCAACCTGAAAAAGGGCATTTATGAAAAACTCACAGCTAGCATCATACTTAATGATGAAAGATTGAATGCTTTCCCTCTAAGAAACAAGACAGAGATTTCTGCTCTCTTCACTTCTAGTCAACCTTTTATTAAAGCTTCTAGTAAGGGCAATTAAGCAAAAAATAACAATGGATCTTTTTAAAATAAAGAAATAAAAATCATCCCAATTAGAGAGGAAAAAGTAAACTATCTCTATTTGTATATCATTGCAACATCTTCTATTTACAAAATTAAGGAATACACTAAAAAACTATTAAAACTAATGAATAACTTTTATGAAGCCACAGGGTACATGTCAATATAAAAAACAATCAATTTTATTTCTATACATTAACAAAGAATCTAAAAATGAGATTAACAAAACATTCCATTTACAATAATATAGAGAGGAAAATACTTAGAAATAAATTTAACAAAGAAAATGCAAAGCTAATACTCTGAAAATTATAAAATAACAGAATTTTAAGAAGACCTAGATAAATAGAATTATTCATATTAACGTAACAGAGACTAAATATTTGTTAGCATGGCAAAACTCCCTAAATTGATCTATGGATTCAATGCAATCTCTAATAAAATCCCAGGTGAGATCTTTGCAAAAATAAACAAGTTGATTCTCAAATGGCATGTGAAAATGTCAAGGATCACCCAGAATAGTCAAAGCAAACTTGAAAGAGTACAATGCTAAATAATTCACATGTCCTAGTTTCAAAACTTACTACCAAGCTTCAGTAGTCAAGCCAGTGTGGTTCTCCTAAAGGGACAAACATATACCTGAATGGAATAGAATTAAGATTTCAGAAATAAACTCTTATATTCATGACAAATTGATTTTTAATAAGAATGCTAAGGCAGTTCAATGAAAAAAAGTACAGTCTCTTCAACAAATGGTACTGGTACAAGGGGATTTCTATATACAAAAGAACAAATTTGGAAATCTGGATCCCCTACCTCATAACATAATAAAAAATTAACGTAAGATGGGTCACAGGCCTAATGTAAGAACTACTACTATAAAACCTTTATGAGAAAATAGAAGGGCTAATAACCATGCATTGAACAATTGTTTGCTAGATATAACACCAAACATATGAGTAACTAAAGAAAAAAAAAGATGAATTGGACTTCATCAATATTAAAATCTTTTGTGCTTTAAGAGATAGCACCTAGAAAGTAAAATGATAACCCACAGAATGGAAGAAAAACACTTGCCACTGATGTATTTGATAAGGAACTTCCATCTAGAAGAGTATAAAGAATTCCTTGCAACTTAATAATAAAAAGACAAGTAATTTTTATCTAAAAAGATTCTCTTCATTTATTTGTGTGAAAGAGAGGGAGATATAGAAAGAGAGAGAGAGAGAGAGAACAGAGGAAGAGAGGGAAAAGCAGACTCCCTGCTCAGCAGAGAGCCTGATGAGAGGCTCAGTCCCAGGAGCCTGAGATCATGACCTGAGCTGAAGGCAGACGTTTAACTGACAGAGCCACTCAGGTGTCTCAAGACAAGTAATTCTATTAAGAAAAGACAACAGACTTGCCTAGACTTTTCTCCAAGGAAGATAAACAAATGACCAATAAGCACATAAATATCACCAGCCACCAGGAAACTGCAACTTTTCAAAAGCACAAGGTACTCTTTCAGACCCACTAAAATGGCTGCAAAAAAGAGAAATCACCATATTTTGTGAGAATGTGGAGAAACTGGAATGCTGTTTATTAATAGTAGGAATGTAAAATGGTACAACTACTTTGGAAAACAGTCTGGCAGTTCCTCAGAAGTTTAAACTTAGTATTACCATATTACTCGGCAATCCAACTCTCTGGATACATTCAAGATAAATGAAAATATATGTCCACCCAAAACTTCACACATGAATATCCATAGCAGATTTTTCATAATAGCCCCAAAGTGCTAACAAGCCAAATACCAATAAACTGATGAATAGATAAAATACGCCATAGTCATATAATGGAATATTGCTCAGCAATAAAAGGGATGAAACATTTATATATGCTCTAATATGAATGGATCTTGGAATCATCATGCTAAGTGAAAGAAGTCAGTCACAAGGATGACATATTGTATGATTCTGTTCATATGAAATGTCCAGAAGAGGCAAATCTATAGGGACAGAAAGTAGAGGATTTGTTTCCTAGTGATGGTAAGTTAGAAATGGGATACGAGCTTTCATTTTAGAATGATGAAAATGTTCTAAAATGGACTGTAGTAATGGTTGCACAACTTTGTAAATACATTAAACAGCATGGAATTGTACACTCTAAATGAGTGAATTATATGGTGTGTTAATTACGTCTCACTATAGCTGCTTTAAAAAAGAAGTTCATGGAGCCCAGACTATTCCAGCTCCACCTGAACTAACCATAGCTCATTTTCGCTGACTCATTAATTTGAAAACCAGCTCCTCATTTTGATTCTGAGCTCACATGCCCCAGGGAGCTCTTCACAGTATTTGGAGACATTTTTAAGGAGGTGAGTGCTTGTTTGATGCCCTGAGGGTTCTCCCTTCTAAGGTCCCTCCATCTATGCTTACACAGTTGCTGATAACCACACAAGTCTTGTCAGTGTTCTGTCTCCACTGACTTCTATAGTGGCATGATGGGACCTTGTCAACTAGTAGTCTGTAGAAGTTTTCTGGGGTCAGCAAATCAGTCTCTGGTTTATATTCCCAGTTTTTCCCCTGATATGATAGGTTTTGTTACACATAAACACATGTGTGCATTCTCACACTCTTCTGGGCCAAGTACCACATCTTGCTTAATATAATATCCTTGGTTCCTCTCAGGATGTGGAAAACACGGTGCAAGTTTGGAGCTGAATTTTGTGTTTTCCTTGGCTACACAGGGGAATGGCAACCAGGGAGTTGATTTTATAACATTCAAATCTATCATTAAGGACACTATAGAATGCCTGGGAACTTCAGGATACAATTCTGTTCTCTTACATCATGGTATGGAGAGACAATTATGGGCTTCTATGCAAAACTTGGGTTATGTAATTACAATTACTTACACTTAAATTTGATATTTATTATGAGTACTATATCCTTGGACATACTAATTAATCTTGTATTGCCCTAATTTTCTCATATATTAAATAGATGTAATTCTAGGTATTTCCTAGGGTGAATATGAAGATTAAATATAATGAGGAATATAAAACAATTACCAGGTTATCTGACAATTAGTGTATATATACTTAATATTTCATACTTTCTCCCTTTACCTCCTTTTACATATCCTTATGAGGAATGACTGGCTCCTCTTCCCACTGCCCTCTGCTCATTACCTCTCTTCCTTATGGTTTCCTCCATATAAGACTAGCCACTTTAGCAAAGAGCAAATAGTGTAACCCAGAAAACTGCTTCCCTGGACTCTTCCCATCCAGTCGTCCTCGTTGGTTCAGCATCACTGGGAAGTTTGAGTATTTATTTTTCTGTTTTACCACTAGGAAAGTGAGGGACACACTAGAATGATACTCATGAGTATCAGAGAGTAGAGAAACACATACATCTATGCAGTGTATAAGTACCTATGTAGATTCATATTTGTGTATATAATGTATATACACACACATATTTGGAAGAATTCTAAACACAAAGACCTAAGAAAAAATTATCTAGCACATAAGTAATCCCAACTAAGGGAGACTTTAACTGATGGATGGAAAGCCAGGAATAGGTATGCAAATATTCATAGCAATATTGTTTTTAATAGCCAAAAAGTAGAAACAATTCAAATGTCTATCAGTGTGTGAATAGATAAATAAAATGTGATATATCCATACCATGGAATACTCTTCATTTATTTAAAAAAAAAAAAAGAAAAGAATAAGCTACTGACACAGACTCTATCATGGGTAACCCTCAAAACCATTATGCTAAGTGAAAGAAGCCAAATGCAGAGAAGCCATTTATATGAAATGTTTAGAAAAGGCAAACATACAGAGATAGAAAGTAGATTAGTGACTGTTTGAGACCAGAAGTAGAAATGGGTATTGACTGCAAATAAACATGAGGGATCTTTGGGGGTTAATGAAAATGTTCTCAACTGGTCTGACTTGATGGCTACACAAGTCTGTAAACTTTCCTAAGAATCATTATATTGCATTCTTAAAATAGGCAAATTTAATGGCACGTATACTGTGTTTCAATAAAGCTAATGAGAGAGAATGAAAGAGTGAAAGAACAAGAGAGAGAGAGGGGCTCAAAAGACATTCATCCAAATGTCAGTTGACACTGTGTATCCTGTATTGGCTTGGAAACCCAGCCAGCTGAGGTAATGCTGCTATGTTGGACTGCTATACTGCCTTAATTTGGGCTCTGAGTCACTTCCACTACATCCAGACACATGAAATCCATAGCGTTCCTGCCAACACACAGTATTCTCACCTGTTGGATAGCAGTAAGTGACAGATCCTGACTCATTCTCTCTCCTTCAATAGACTAATCAACATTGATGATGATTAGCAATTATACTGCATTAGGCTCCCAACTTTGTTCTTCAAAGCCTGTGGTAGCTCTAATCTTGTTTGCAGCTGTGAGGTGGGGCTCTACCAGAGGCATCACTCTTTGACTTTCAGAGATTTGTTGATGCCACCTGAACAGCAATGACAGGACAAGGTCACCAGAAAAGATCCTGGTCAAGGTCAGGCTACAGAGAGAGAAGTCATGTGCATAAACTGTAACAAGATAAATGAATGTGATCTGATGAATAAAGAGGAAATCAGCTTCTCAGCTTTCCCCCTGATTCTGGTAAGTGTATATGTAGGGCCATCAGAATTCATAATTTCCAAAAATAAATGCAAAGTAAGTCTCTACACTAGGCTAACCATTCAACCTTAAAAAATATCTATTTCATGAGTCTTTATAAGAAAGTTTCTTCCAGAGAATAAAAGGAAGACTATTTCTTGTGCATATTATCTCCATTTATTCAAGAGGAAGAGGGATTTAAGAAGGAATGTTATTTAAGGAAGGAGAAAAAAGGGGATTTCCCTATGAATTTGGAGAACTGGCTCAGGAGGTCCAATAGGGTGGAGACACTTCAAATGATATATTTTATTATTTATGAGGTCCATGGGAACAGGACTTTGTCAGCTTCAAAGCTATACTTTGGGATCAAGAATACCAAATACATAGCAATCCCCAATAATATTTTTACTAAATGAAGGGTTAAAAATTGAATAACTTAGTGATGCTTTTGAATAGATGGGAAGAACAAAGAGAATTCCTAAGACAGAGCAGCTTTCAGAGTGGGGCATTTGCAGAAGGAAGTACCAGAACACTTCATGGTGAAGAATAAGGAGAGAAAGAAAGGTCCACAATTTCCTTCTAGGGACTGCATAGGATTGAGAATGGAACTCATGTAAAGATGAGAAGAAATGACATAAGCACCTAAGGTATATATGTCCCTGATCTTTTTTATTATTTTAAGTGTTTCCTAAGATATTTTATAGGGTACAGTGCTGTATAGAATGCTAGGGTGCCTTGGATTTATATGAGAGAACAAAGTTAAATTTGATGTTCTCCCCTAAAAGGACAGGTGAGTTCTTTATGATCCAGAATCTCTAGGGCAGAAGGCACACCTTAGAACACTATAGCTCACAAATGACTTTCAAGTACAAATTTCACTGGTTCATCATAAAATACTTAAATGGTGAGTACAGAAGGTATTGTCATTCCCATTTTACAGTTAGGGAAAGTGAAACCTAAAGAAAATAAGAAACTCTTCCAGCAAACAGTAGGGTAAAGACACAAATCCAGATCTGTTGAATCCAAGTTCACTCTCTTATAACACACCTTAATGGTGAACATACAACTCACCAGCCAGGGCCACCTCCATGTAACGGGACTTGCTTGTCTTTGTTTTTATTTCAAGAGTTTTTAGTTCAGTTACATAGGAAGACTCACAAAGTGTCTTAAGCGCTTTGGGCGATGGCATCTCTATCACAGGATGATGAAGACTGAATTTCAGTGCAAGAAGACACAAAGTTCTCTGAGCCCAGGCCACCTCTTTCTATAGGTGAAAACATGATATGCCAAGACAGACAAGGATAAAACTAGTAGGAACCCAGAGGATAACTCAAATGGCAACTCAGATGAAATCTAGTATTCTTTTTATCACTCAGTCCAGTTTTTTAATCCTAGAGCAAACAGCATCTGCTTATATCAGGAGGGAAATAAGATAGAGCATTTTATTGCACAGTGGACCCTTGAACAATTTGGATATTAGGAACACTGACCCCCCCAGAAAGCCAAATATCTACACATAACTTTTGACTCCCCCAAAACTTAATTACTAATAGCCTATTGTCAACTGAAAGCCTTCTCAATAACACAATTAACATATTTTGTATGTTATATGTTTTATATACTGTATTCTTATAATAAAGTATACTACAGAAAATGTTAAGAAAATCATAAGAGAAAATATAGTAATACACTGTACCATATTTGTTGAAAAAAAAACAACAACAACAACAAACCCAGGTATAAGTGGACCTGCCTAGTTCAAATGTGTTCAAGAGTAAACTACAGTTTCTTTCTTGGTATCCTCTATTATTTTTTTTTATCACTGCCTTTCTAACTTATTATGACCACATAATACACTCTTTTTTAAAAAGATTTTATTTATTTATTTTTAGAGAGAGAAACAGAGACCATGTGAATGAAAAGGGAGAGGCAAAGGGAGAGGGAGAGAATATCAAGCAGACTCTGTGCTAAGCACAAAGCCTGATGCAGGGTTCAATCCCATGACTCTGAGATCACAACCTGAGCCAAAACCAAAAGTGGGATACTTAACCCACTGAGCCACCTAGGTGCCCCCAAATCACTCTTAAGACAGAGTCTACATGGAATGCTTCACTTATGCTAGCACAGATGCAAATACCTAGCGAGAACTTTCTGAGTAGATCAAAACCTTCACCAAGCATACCTACAGTTAAGGGGAATTCTATCAAAATATGTACTCAATAAAAATTCAAATATGGCCAAGGAAAAATTAATCTTTAAAATTATTTGTGCAAGTGCTGCCAAAAGTAATACTGAAAATAAAGCCAACTTGAGCAATATGAGAGCTTGCACAACCATTTTTCTAAACTTGAAAATCTGAATTGATGTGAACCCAAAGGAATTGCAACTCAGCAAAGGTTAGGTATACTGAAATGCTCAGAAACTCCACTGTGCCATTAAATCGGACTTCCTTTAACTCCTTCTGGCTCCCTCTGACAATAATTAATAAGCAGCATTTTTGTTTTCATTTTCCATGACTCTTACTCTTTCTGTCGAACCAAACTTTTGTCTTTGAAAATCCCTTCTGCATATACAGGTGCTACAACTGGGAGCTTGAATAACAGAATGGAATTGTGGAGGGACAGCTGGCCAGTGGAGAAAGGATATACTGCCTATGTCACAGCCTATTATAAACCAAAGTGGGTAGATATTTCCTCACTGGTAAGATGAAGGAGTGGTCCTGGCTACTCTAAGGAACCCTCCAGTTCCAAATCTATGACTAAAAATAAACACTGACTCAACTGAGTGGTATCATTCACTGGGCTTATTAAGAAACACTAAGAGAATCAACAGCTGATGATAACATTTATTTTTAAACCATATAAACCTCTACACCTCTACACTGTCAGATAATCTTATTTCCATGGTTTCAGGGCTGGGTGGCTGGCAAGCCCCTAAGTGAAATCTCACTGCACTTACAGCAGTGGATGCAATTGTTGCCTGAATTTATTTGTTTGCTCTGTGAATGTCTTAAATTTTAAGGCCCAAGCCACTGTGAAAGTTCCCTTTGGTATCCTGCACATATCTGTCTAGAAGTAGAAACATGGAAGAGGAAACAGGGATGATAATAAACCATAGAAAAGGAAAGGGGAACACTCTCCCTCCAAAAAGGTATAGAATGAAATCCAGTATTTTTATGTCACTATATAAAGAATGACTTGTATATTGATCGTACTCTGCTGTTGCATTGATCAGGATGAAAGCCTGCCTTGCTGCAATGAAACCAAGCTCTGTTACCACCAGTTTTTGCCATCAGCTCTATCAATATACAGAAAAATACAAGAGTTTGGGGGAAATGCACATACCTATTTTAGGCAAGACTGCGATCAACATAACCCTTGATCCTATCAAGTGTCAAGTGGAAGTTAGTCATGTAATTAAAATAGTTAACTCTTAAATAACACTTGCTCTATGTGGAGCTCTATTCTTAATTTTCTTTACATACATTAGGTCTCAGGACAACTCTGCGACATAGATGTCATTTTTATTCCCATTTTATCCATAAAACTTGGAGAATTTTAAGGACATTACTGGGTTGGATAATGTATCCCTCAAAATTCACATTACCCAGAACCTGTGAATGTCACCTTATTCGGTAATAGGGTCTTCACAGATGTCATCAAGTTAAGATGAGGTCATAGATGATTTAAGTGGGCATTAAACCCAATACAGCTGTTGTTCTCATTTGAAGAGGAAAATGTGGAAACAGAAATGCCCATAGGGAATGCCAAGTGAAGACAGAGACAGAGATTGGAGTGATGGATCAACAAGCCAAGGAATGCCAAGGAACATCAAAGATTACTGGCAACCACAAAACACAGAAGAAAGGCTGCTTCCCTGACACCTCAAAGAGAGCACAGTCCTCTGATACCTTGATTTCAGACTTCTGGCTTCCTGAGTTATACACCTATACAAAAAAATATTCTCTTCCATTTTTTTCCTAGCATTCCTCCCATCCCATCTCCTTACCTGCCTATGCTAGTGTGCCCTTATGGATTAGTTATATATTTAAATTTCAATTGTTTTAAGCCACTCAGTTTGTGTTGATTTGTTATGGCAGTCCAGAAAACCAATACAGGGACTTTGCCCCAAGCCTCTTCAGCTTTGATTAGAACTCAGTCTGACTCCAGAGTTCACATGTTTCACCACCACCTTTCACAAGGGGATATGGTATCAGCCCTACACGGCAAAGAGGACAGATGGATATTGAGAACTCTAATTCTCTAAATTTGCCTCATGCTATATCCACCATAAGTAAAGATTAATCAACCATTGGGGCAAGTTATCTTTTGAACAACTACCTTACCTTAACTTCTCTTATTTGCACATCAATTTCTTCATCTATGAAATGGTGTATTAGCACTCACACTTCATTAGAATATTTTTTGATTATCAAATGAGTTAGCACACCAATAGTGCTTACGGAAGGGGCTTGCATGTAGTTAAGCGCTCAGTAACTGTTATTTTGTCACTATCGTGATCATTACCATCATCACTATTAAAAAGAGTAAGTTCTACTTATTTCAACAAATAGTTGATGTTCTTCAACACCTGGGATTGCAGCTTGTTTCTGCTATTTTTCCCCCCTGTGTTGCCTTGAGCAAGTTATTCAATGTTTCTTTTTCTTTTTTTCTTCCTTTTTTTTTTTTTGACACTGGAATACTAATGCCTATCTACATTGTGGGGTCACTGGGAAGATTATAAGTAATGTACCTAAATATTCACCCAGTGTTAGGAATATGGTAAGCAGAGGCTCACTATACATGGTAGTTGATACTGACCATAAAATACTCCAGGGTGCAAAAACCCTTTCAGTTAAGAGTTGCTTTCATTTCTCCAACCTAGATCATTCTAATTGTAATTCAGAATTTTTTTTTTCTATGGTTCTACCCTCTGTGATGTTTACAGAGTTTAAATCACAGGTTCTAGAAGAATAAACTTTCCTAATCCCCAGCATGAGTCAACATTACAGGTAAAGGTGAACACATTTCTAGAAAACATGCACTTTTCTCCAGATATCTGAACTTACATTTAGGCAAGACAAAATTGAACCTTTAAAAACTTTCTTTGTGGAAGTGAATATTGAAAGATCTTCTGGGTAGATAATGAGATGGATGAGCTAAAGAGAAATCTCTTTTCTGTGCCTTGTGAAATATGGGTTTAATATTATTTTTCAATTTTTTTCCCAGCATTTCTCCCATCCTATCCTCTCACCTGCCTATGCTAGTGTGCCTTTATTGATTAGTTCTTTTATTTATTTTTAATTTTATGTATACATTGAATAAATGGCTAAGAGAATGAGCTGAATGGTTAATGAGAGGAGTTGCTGCTGATAACCAGGAGTAAAACCTTTCATCTTTGTCAGGGATACAAGGTAATTTTGCCATAGGAATGACATTATAATGAACACCAAAATGAGATTTCCATTACATCTTTTCCTCCCTGCCCAACCCTGTCCCTCCCTCTATTTTGTGTTGCTAAGCAAATGCCTAATTTAAGTCTATAAGTAAATAGTCTTCTTTAACCCTACCCTACTTTGTATTATAAATAATCTCTCTCTCTCTCTCTCTCTCTCACACACACACACACACACAAAAAAAAAAAAAAACCCTATTTTAGAAAGAAGGGAGAAGTCTCTCTATCCTCAATCCCTGGAGATCCTTAAAAACCCTCAGTAGTGTCTGTGGGTATGCTGGCAGGTTTTAAGTTCAGGCGGCCAAGTGGAAAATAATAAAAGTAAGTCATTAGCAAGAAGGAAAGAGAAATGAAAAGATTTTTATTATTTGTGGACTTGAACACATATTTCTAGGTCCCGGGATGCCTGGGTGGCTCAGTCAGTTGGGTGTCTGCCTTCTACTCAAGTCATGATCTCAGAGTTCTGGGATCCAGACCTACATCAGGCTTCCTCCTCAGCCGGGAGCCTGTTTCTCCCTTGGCCTGCCACACCCCCTGCTTGTACTCACATTCTCTCTCTGACAAAAAATAAATAAAATCTTTTAAAAATATATTTCTAGGTCCCTTATCTTCTTAGAGCATGATAAGATTGTACTTCCTATACTTCCAGGCAGTTGGGTGAATCTACATGACTGCTTTCAGCTGGTTAAGTTTGAAGTCACACATACTATTGCCAGTCTAAAGCATTTGAATGTGAGATCTTCCAGATTTTTTTTCCCTTTGCCATGGCCATAAGCCTGATGTATATAGCAAAGAGAGTAATTAAGTGGAGAGGTATATGGTGCTGTAAGTTTGTCGAACAAGATCCTGGGTCCCAGAACATAAACAAAGTAAAAGCAAAGCACCCCAGAATACCTAGTCTGAACATATGTTATATGAGAAACTAAATATCCATTGTTTTTAGTCATTGGTATTTGAAAGCAAATTTGAGGAAAGGGAAAAACTGAACTTCAATACAGGTCCCACAAAGTGGCAACTCATTCATCTGGGAGCCCTAGAGCAAGTACTGTTCAGCAAGATGTCTAGCATCATGCAGAAATGACCAGACTTTATACCCTGCCTTGCTTAGCAACTAGAAAGTATGCCCTGAGTTGCTCACAGCCACTGAGACAGATCCTAACCAGGCTGAGAACTGCAGGTTACCTAATGACCTCATTACCCACAGCTAACCATCAAATTCCTCCTTGAAGAGGAATCTGGCTGGAGGATCTCCATGTTCAACAGACCTCCCCCATAAAAAGCTCTCTTTCCATTTACTAGGAAAAGATTTGGATCAAAAGTTCTCATTTCTTTGAGTCATAAGATTCTAACTGGTTTCATTATAATGTGTGGGGGCTCTGAGGTAATCAGGCCCCTAAGCATCTGAAGTTGTCTCTAAGTTGGGTGGCTTGCTTCCAATTTCTTTCCACTCAAGTTGAATTTGCAAGCCACAATTAGATAAATTTTCATGAAACACCTTTATCACCTAACCTTCATACTCAAAAACTTCCATAATTTCCATTTGCAAAATTTCTTAGGCTTTTTCTCAGATGTGTGGATCTCTAACAGAAGTAATTTCCTTTCCACTATTCCAAGAGGTCCTTCCTCCAGCCAAATATTCTCATAGCTTCTAAGTACGGCTTTGGTGTTACCACTTCTATACTGTTCTAGTCCACAAAACTTTTCCACCTTTTCTTCTTGTCAGAATCTTGCACAGCCCTTGATTCCCAATTCAGTTATACCTTCCTCTGAGAAGCTATCCTTGATCATCCTAAATCCACACTGAGTTTCCTCTGCCTTCTCCGAACTCTTTAAAAGATTGTTACCTGTTACCTTGCTTTGCTGATATTTGCATTGGATTCTAGATCCAGGACAGTCAGGGATAAACCCTTACACAGTATCCTTAGGCCTTTTGCAATGGCTCAGTAATGGTGCAGAGGAAGGAGCCAATGGCCACATCTGGGAAGCATGGTACCTGCTATGGC
Source organism: Mellivora capensis (assembly GCA_004024625.1). Taxonomy (NCBI): domain Eukaryota; kingdom Metazoa; phylum Chordata; class Mammalia; order Carnivora; family Mustelidae; genus Mellivora; species Mellivora capensis. The sequence continues at coordinate 32,242 of PISX010013652.1, read as the reverse complement.
CAAATAATCTCAGTTCCCTTACCTATAACAAGGGGAGAGTGGACTGGATTCCCTCTTTATTGTTTTGAATGGGCTCAAATATTCTACAATTGATTGCAGAACAATGAACGGGCTAGCAAAGATCAATCTCATGGCAGACCAAATCTGTCTTGAGTATAAATTTCTATGAGAAATGGGTAAAGGAACAAACATTATCTAGCCTAGCCATTAAGTCACTGAGAAAAAGTGCTGCCTTATGTTGAGTTTGGGTGAACTAAACAACTCATTTCCGTTAGTGAAGAAACTCAAGAGACTGTGAAGAAAGAATAAAAGGGAAACAATATACAAGACATGATAGTCATCTCTCTGGGACTGTGAAAGAGGAAACTGGCTTAGACCACTGTATCAAACAATCAGCAACTATTATACTTAAGTCCACTTGGCAATCATTAAAATCTTTAAGCAGTGTACTAAGAAATATAGGGTGGAGTGCCTGGGTGGCCCAATCGGTTAAGTGTCCAATTCTTGGTTTCAGCCCAGGTGATGATCTTAAGATCAGGAGCCCAGTGTCCTGAGATGGAGCCCTGTGTTGAACTCTGTGCTAAGCATGGAGGCTGCTTGGATTTCTCTCTCCCTCTCCCTCTACCCATCCCACCTCTGCACTCTCCCTCCCTCTAAAACAAATGGATAAATGGAAGGAAGGAAGGAAGGAAGGAAGGAAGGAAGGAAGGAAGGAAGGAAGGAAGGAAGGAAGGAAAAGTGGGAGGCAGGGAGGGGAGGAAAGGAATGGAATATAAGGTTAGTCATTCTGTTGCCTTAAAGGACCTTACAATCTAGTTTGGCAAGCAAATTCAATTTTAGAACTCAGCTACAAATTTTGGCAAGAAAATTTTGCCTTTTCTACTAGAGACTTAAAAGGAATTATTTCATAAAGCCTGTGGCTCTGGAAAACAGCATGTTGTAGAGTATGAGTATTTGGTAACATTAGCAGTATCTAAAAATTATTGAGGAAATCCCACCTGTCTTTTTCATAATGATCTTCTTCCCTGAAAGGTTATCTATATCATTATGACTACTGGTTAAATTAAGCTTCAAAGAAAAAAGATAGAATAATTTTTGGTTCTGAAGATTTCTAGTAATAAACATTACTAATGCTTCATTTTGAGGTCACTGGTAACTAAACTTTTTTCTCATTACGTAGTCTATTTATTTAATCTGAGGAGGCTGTGTTATTTTTTCCCCTTACCTTTATCAGTTTTTGGCCTTTCTCCAAGTTGTCTGGATGAAAATGCTCATTATTTGTGTTTTACCCTTAAGGATAATCTAGTTACGTTATAGATAGCAAACTGAAGTTTAAAAGAAGAGGAAAAATTTAGTTGCTCTAACACTGTCTCACTACTTCTTTCAAGTGAAAGCAGAAATTCTTGCAATTCAACAGCATGGAGTCATTCCAGGACAAGGGCTAAGGGCAGTTAAATGAAATATTTTTTGCCAACAGCAGTGTACAAATTAAAGTTCTTTACTTCGAATGTTGAATGGCATTAATTGCCTTTTCCCCATTGCCAAAGGAAAGCAGAGAAGAAACTGTAAACTTTTCACTTTCCTGTATCAAATATTCACTGAATCCCTACTGCGTGTCAGGCACTCTTCTGGGTTCTAAGGTGATATAAGTAAGTGACGTAAGTAAGGCATATAAGTACATACTGAGTGGTGATACATTCTATAAAGGTACATGAAGATGGCTAAGAGAAGTGGCAGAGGTGTAATAGGACAAGGAGGAGTCTTGTTTCATACAGTGTGGTCAGGGAAGACCTAGCAGATAAAGGAACGTTTGACCAGGGGCCTAACTGAAGTGAGAGTCACCCCTGTGGATACCAGGGGCAGCAGACTAAACACACACTCTCCAACACTCACATCTGCTTGCACATGCTCACAAATGAACATCTTGGGCAAAGAGAGTTAGAAGGGCTTTTCATTCATCAAAATCTTCTAAACTTGTAGTGCTCACCAGAACATGGGTCTTTGTCTTTGGAATGTTAATAAATGGTTGCCTGCTTAATTTTGACTCAAAGGAGAGACTGTAAATCTGAAAGGTTGCTGTTCTTGTTATACATCATACATATTGCAGAAATTAGCAGGCTCAAACTGCCCAGGAGGCTGAAAAAAAGTGGGATTTATACTCCTCCCTCACTGATCTTTCACACATGAATCAAATGATATATTCCCAAAGAAGAATTAGAAACTGACACGCTCTATGCCAGCATGTAGATAAGGTTGAGACCTGTGTATATCGATGGCTACACACAGATCTCTTGTGCCTCTCTGCCATATGGAGATTAATCTGGCTCAAGCCCTGCTGATAGCTGGAATTAATAATCATCCTTACACAATACCAGACGGTCACCACAGAAACATGCTCCCAAATGGAGTGGGAGTCATCAAGTGCAGCCCAGCCATCACCTGCTCCCATTCCCCCCTTTGTTAACCTTAAAATTAAATAAAGTCACAAAGCACTTATGGAGAGGACAGATTTCCACAGCCTTTAGGAATCCTGGAAGCAGCTTTCACAAGGACCCGTACCAAATCCTACTCTGTCATTCAGTCCTACTGACTGTTATTTAAATCAAAAAGCTCAAAGAACTCATAAATCTGGATTTCCAGCTCCCCGAAAATTTTAATTTGCTAACTAGTAGAGGCAGGAAAAGGAGACCCATAAAAGAAGTAAATAATGGAAATTGACTACTTGGTAGAGACAGCATATTGGGGGGGGGGGGACATTAAAGGTGCGGCAGAACCCAGCAGTGAATTATAGCACTCAACAGAAGTGGATGCAGACCCTGAACTAGGCATGCCATTTCCTATCCTTGTGACCCTAAGCAAGTTCCATAACCAGTCTGTGCCTTTGTCTCCTTAGCTATAGAGTAGAATTAACAGTAACTCCTTATCACAAGGTTTAAAACTTATATTATGTATTTACATTGTAAGTATGCATGTTGAGATTGGGGAGTTTACATTTTAAGGGCAGGGTTTCACCCTAATCAAGAACAAACATTGCAGCATTTAATATGAAAGGACCCAGCCACTATAAGCATTTTTAACTATTCTGATCCACAGTGGATGTTTTGTTATTTAACATATCAAATGTTAACAACTTTCCATTGGCAAAATCAGTGGGTTTTACTCACCTTAGTGGGGATTAGTAATAGGTTTTCATTAATTCAAATTAGTGATACTCAAGAGGACTATTGGCTAATATATTGTAAAGGCATTTAACACCACTCCAGGGCAAGGTATAAGATCCTAGAATTCCTGCACTCTTAGAAGTAGTTTAATTCCTGGGTTTAATTCCTAAATAACTACTGGCTTCTGATGACTTTACCACCTGAGTTAGACTAGATGGTTAGCCAATTCCTACTCTAGAGTGTTGTCATATTTGCTTTGGGGAGCCTTTTTTGTACGTACCAGTCTCCCTCAAAGAAGGGTGATATTATAGAAAAGGTTATAACTATCATTTTGTGTCTCCGTACTAATAAATGTTTGTATGTTTCTATCATCTGTTTAAAATGACACAATAATTTCTTATATATATGTGGAACATTTCCATCAGAAGTACTTATCCTTTGAAATTTTGGCACCTGCAAGGATAAACTTCAGTTGTATGAAAATGTCACCTGTCTAAAGCACTATTTCCAATGAAGTTCCCATTTTCAGGTATTGCTTTTTGATTAGGCTGTCATTGCAAAAATGTTTAAACTAAATGATTCACACTGTTGGGAGACAATTTTCCATGAGTCTTTCACATTTATGCATATGTTGAATACACAAGCACTATTGGCTAGTTATGTTCTAGACTATCCTTTCAAGGATATTTGTAGAGCAAACAATCCTGGAAGATAAAAATAGTGTCTCCTTCTGGAGCAAAAGGCGGATTTATTTACTCTATTAGATAGATAGATAGATATGTATATATATACATATATATACATACATGCATACACATACAATATTTATATGCAGAAAGTGGGAATATTTATATAGAGAGACAGAATATAATATATAATAACTATAAAGTCTCTCTCTGGTACAAAATTCAGACAGAACTATTATTCATTATACAAGATTTGAGTTTTCTAAACTGAGGATTCCTTTCCCATCATACAATCTATCATCTATGCAAAAGTCACCCAACCCTTGTGGTATTGCCAGGTGGGAAATGGGGCTCAGGGAACCAAGACAAAATGATGATAATGTGGCTATGGCTGTTGCTATAACTAATAAATTGTCCTTTCTTTTTCACCTAAGAATCTTGTCTTCTGCCAGCATCCATGAAAAATGTGATATGCTAACTCATTAGCTTGTAAGCAGGGTAAAATCTCAGATTGTTCACAGTTTGACACACATCAGTTCTGAATAAATTTCATTTCAAGTAAACAATCATGATGAATACCATGGAACCAAAAGATGAACAGGAATACTACAGAGACCTCAAGAATTCTCAGCCAAGAAAGAAGGGAAAGAATTATTATTCTACTTTATACAGGGGCATGACTAAAAGCTACAAAGTCGCAGTGTAAGAATTGATTGCAAAAGGAGAGTGAGACTATTTAAGAGAATCAACTCTTTTCAAGTGCCCTCAAGCTGACTGGAAGCATCTGTTTATATGAAAGTAACTGGAATTTCAAATACAAATGACTTTTTTTTTTGGTAATTAAAAAAATCCTCTGAAAATATACTAAACAATATTTCCCATTTTTAGACATTAAGGTTTTCCTTTAAATATTTGACTTTTTAAATTGTCTCTGATACGGAAGTAATAGTCATGATAGAAATTACAGAAAATTGTGTGAAATTATGATATATGAATAAACTATTCATTGGAGCTCCACTTTTAGAATAGCAGTAAGAGTTCTTTGGCCCCATTCTCTGGCAAAACAACCATAACTGATGAAAATAGTTTTAAAAAGCAACCATTTGAAGTCTTTTGAAATTGTACCAATAATAAAATACCTAGGAATAAGCTTAACCAAGGAAGTGAAATACCTATACTCTGGAAACTATAAAACATGGATGAAAGAAATTGAAGATCACACAAATGGAAAGATATTCCATGCTCATTAATTGGAAGAACAAATATTGTTAAAATGTCATACTACCTAAAGTAAAGTACAGATTTAATGCAATCCTTATCAAAATACCAACATTTTTCACAGAACTAGAACAAAAATCCTAAAACTTCTATGGAACCACAAAACACCCCAAATAGCCAAAGCAATTTTGAGAAAGAAGAACAAAGCTGGAAGTATCACAATCCCATATTTCAAGATTTACTACAAAGTTGTAGTCATCAACAGTGTGGTACTGGCATGAAAACAGATACTGATCAATGAAACAGAGCCCAGAAATAAACCCATGCTTATATGGTCAATTAATTTATGATGAAGGAGACAAGAATATACAATGGGAAAACTAATGGCTCTGGGAAAACCATACAGCTACATGCAAAAGAATGAAACTGGGCCACCTACTTAAACTTCCATAAAACTCCTAGAAGAAACAGGCAGTAATTACCTTGACATTAGCTATAGAAATATTTTTCTAGATATATCACTTCAGAAAAGGGAAACAAAATACAAAGCTACTGGGGTTAGACCAAAATAGAAAGCTTTTGCACAGAAAACAAATAAACAAACAAAACAAAAAGGTAATCTACTGAATGGGAGACTATTTGAAAATGATATATTCAATCAGGGGTTAAAATCTAAAACATATAAAGATCTTATACAAGTCGACACCCCCAAATATCTGATTAAAATATGGGCAGAGGACCTGAACAGACATTTTCCCAAAGAAAACACACAGATGACCAACAAACACATGCCTGACAAGTTGTTCAACCATCACTAATTGCCAGGGATATGCAAATCAAAACCACAATGAGATGTCACTTCACACCTGTCAAAATGGCTAGAATCAAAAAGGGAAGAAGTATTGGCGAGGTTGTAGAAAAAAAAGAACCCTCATGCACTGTTGGTGGGAATATAAATTCTACAGTGCAGACACCACTGAAAACAATATGGAAATTCCTAAAAAAAAGTTAAAAACAGAATTACCATATAATTCAGGAATTCCACTACTGGGTATTTACCCAAAGAAAATAAAAACATTAATTGGAAAAGATATATGCACCCCTATGTTTGCTGTAGCATTATTTGTGGTAGCCAAGATATGGAAGCACCTGAAGTGTTCATTGATGGGTGAATGGATAATAAATAGACAGACACACACACACACACACGATAGAATATTACTCAGCTATAAAAAAGAATGAGATCCTGCCATTTGCAACAATATGGATGAACCTAGAATGTATAAGCCTAAATGAAATAAGTCAGAGAAAGACAAGTACCATATGATTTCACTCATAGATGAATTTAAGAAAAAAATGAACAAAGAAAATAACAAAAAACAGACTCAAATACAGAATAAAGGTGGGCAGATAAAGGGGATAAAGAGTACACTTAATGAGTACTGAGTAATGTATAGAATTGTTGAATCACGATATTGTAGACCCGAAACTAGTGTAACATTGTATGTTAGTTAGACCTCAATAAAAACTTAAAAATACAGTGTCTTGAAATTATTCTAATTAAGACAAATTGTCCATAATGATTATAAATTTTAAAAAAAATTTATTCATTGAAATTTATTAAATCTTACTAAGACCAGCTAGATTCTGTGATATGTGAGCCACAGCCTACTCACTCTTCCCATTCAACTCAGCATGACAGAAAATCCACTCTGGATGCGTAGCCAAGAAGATAGGGCTTTGTCATCCTTCAGCTCTCACTCAAGGGATATAGTGTTTTATTCCAGGAGGCGGTGGTCAGAATTTCTCACCAGTCTCCCTCCAGCTCCAAGTTTCAGAGGCTTAGTTCCTGACAAGTGTGGCAGAGAGGTCAGGAACTCCTTCCATACATCCACCATTCATATGGTAGAAGTTTTGCCATGGGTATAGAAGGCAAAAAATACTTAAGTCTCAATTTCCTTTATCCCAACTCATTTATAGAAGTTTCATCCAGAAAAGGTAAAACAAGAGGATTAGAATTTAGTGTCCCAGTTCAGCATCCTCCTTTTAAAGCAGAGATGTCTCAAGGTGTAGGGCACTGTCCCAACTCTGATCTGAGGAATAACTGAGAAATTTTATCAGGGAAGAAGAAATCTATAAGAATAAATAGGTTTGAAAATCTGCCAGAAAAATACCCGGCATTATTTTTAAAAGAAGGTGGGGAAGTTCAAGTCTAAAGGTTCTCTCAAAAAAAAAAAAAAAAAGAATTTTGGTAATATGCAATTAAGAAGTTGATAGCTTCATGACTGCAACAATATAAACCATAGACCAGTTTTCCAGAGAATCAGGGGAAAAGAAATCAGCTAAGAGGGAACTTTGTGAATTCCAAATATATCTCAAGAACTGGTCTCACAAACCATTCCTGAAAATATGTCTGAATTTAGTTAGATAAGACTACGGAGCAATTTATGTCCCAGAACATTGCAATAAACAATAGAGCAATCAGTCAGAAATTAGTGGAACTTAATAGCTGGGTGTCATACTAAGAAAGGCAGATAGATTAGGAGAGATATCAGGGAAAGAGACAGCCAAGGAGAGGTTTGCTAAAACCAATGTCCCAGAATGACTGTGAATGCCAAGGCCAAACCCTCAGAAAAGCAACATCAGAAGCTCTACACTGTGTACGGAGGGAACAAATTTCACTAAAATGTTCCAGTCAACTCATTAAGCAAATAAACAAGCAACACGAATTTGTAAAAGCCCAAGGTAGGAGGGGACTCGATACTGAAAAATGCTACAACATATTACCTAAAGTGTATTGTTTTCAACAAAATTACAAAGAATGAAGAAAAATATGAAAATGTTACCCATAAAGAAAAACCAGGCATTCGAAACAGACTTTAAGAAGGTCCATCCAGATGGTAGATTTAGCATACTAAGATTTCAAAGCAGATATAGTATGTTTAACAAAAAATGTTTTTTTTTTTTTAAAAAGGAAGATATGATGACAATTACTCATGGAATAGAAAAAAAAATCACTAAAGAGCAAAAACTACAAAAAAGAACTAAATGGGAATTCTGCAGTTTGAAAGTACAGAAACTAAGTGAAAATAGTTACCAAAAGGGAAAACAGTGGATCTAAACTAGAAGAATCAGGAAACTTGAATACAGATAGAGTTACACACCTGATAAACACAGAGAAAAAAGAATGAAGAATAAATAAATGGAGCCAGAGAGAAATGTATGATATTACTCTGTGTACCAACATATAGGGAGTTCCAAAAGAGGATAGAAAGGATCAGGGGAAAAAAATTCTCAAGGAAATAATGACTAAAAATCTCACACATGAAAAACATTCAACTAACACCAAAAAGTTCAACAAACTCCAAGCAGATAAAATGTAAAGTGATCCATACTGTACAAATCATAGTTAAAATGCTGAAAACAAAAAATTGTGAAAGTAGCAAGAAAAAAATTATTCATATACAAAGGATCCTCAGTAAGATTAGCATCTGACTTCTCATTGGAAAATATGGAGGCCAGAGCCAGGGGGATGAGAATCTAAATGCTGACTGAAAAACATAACACAATACGAAGAAACTCTCCTCCAAAAACCTCATAACCCACAAAACTATTTTCAAAAAGTTAGATGAAATAAAGACACACATATATATATAAACTGAGAGAAGATTTTGCTAGCAAATATGTATTATAAGAAATACTGAAGGACGTTTTCCAGGCTGAAAGTAGGTGCTTCTAGTTATCTGAACACATAGACAAAACAAGAACACCAGTAAAGGCAATTATGGATTTATAAAAGACATTCAGGAACATACTATACATACTGATTTGTAACCTGCTTTGTTTACTTAGCTGTGTGAGTTTCCAAAATTTAAAAAATTATAATAATATAAAAGGTTTAAGTAAATTATTTGTAGATAATGCACTAAGCAGTCCATAGAGTAAGGGAATAAACCATGCTAAAAAAAACAAAACAAAACAAAACAAAAAAAACTAAACAGAAAAAAAAACAACAATAAAAAACCCTGAAACTACTAAAAAATGAGCCTGTTGTTTAGGGAAATAGATGTCTGAACTCTAAATCCTTATATATAATTCATCCCTCCTATGAGACTTTTCTGTTGATGCTTTTTTAAGATTTTTAAAACTCACTGAAAAAATGAACTATGTAGTTTTAACTGACCAAAAAATCTTGGATAAAAGGAAATTAGCCTACAGGCAGTGTGGTTGAGCAGCAGATAGTGAGGTTCAGTGGGTAAAACACTGGTCTGGAAGGTAGCAGTCCTTTGTAAATTAAGTTTTAAGTTCTTAGTCTGTTCCCCTAACTTGTTGTGCCCTTTTCTGGGCATGTGATCAGACTCAAACTTAGGAATACTCAAACTCACAAAAGCAAAGCCAAGGTATGTGGTTACTATAAAGATTGACAGCATTATCCTGAATGTAAGTATAGTGAGTTTTCATGGATCCTGAAGTTGGTAATCAAGGGTAAATTTAGGGACTGAATTAAGGGTAACCATCTTCCAACTCTTCCTCTTTGTTACTGACCAGTTTACCCCACTTCAGTATTTGCTAGGCATCTTCTGTGCATTCACAAGTCATCAATTTCCATGTTTCCTACTCTCATACACTTCAGGATTGCAGATATCTCACATGGAATTGCCTTGACTACAATTGTTCTTTCAGCTCTAGAAAGTTATTACTGACCACATTTTCTTTGTCCTTAGTTAAAATTTTAGAGACAAAACGATAATGGCTTAGTGCAACTTATAGACTTACTCTATATGTCTGTAAGTTGGAGTCATTTCCTGTGAAAAACAAATTCATATAAAACAGCCTTGACGGGGGCGCCTGGGTGGCTTAGTGGGTTAAGCCTCTGCCTTCGGCTCTGGTCATGATCCCAGGGTCCTGGGATCGAGCCCCGTGTTGGGCTCTCTGCTCAGCAGGGAGCCTGCTTCTCCCTCTCTCTCTGCCTGCCTCTCTACCTACTTGTGATCTCTGTCTGTCAAATAAATATTTTTTTTAATCTTAAAAAAAATAAAAAATTAAAAAAAACAGCCTTGACAGAAGTGGCAAGTATAGGCAGCTGAATTTCAAGAGGATACAGGTGTGTGTTGTCAAAAATTCAGAAACAATTAAAATCACAAGAGTGAAATAATATTTATTAAGAATTTATTATGCACAAAAGAACAGATAATAAATGGGCAGTCTTTGAATCTAAAACTGATATGCCCAGCCTACATGCACCAAATCAAGTCATCCTAAGGTAGCCCTAATGCAGTGCTTCCTGGGAGTTCCCTGGCCTGCTCCCCATCTAGCTTCCCTGCAAAGAAAGCCTCATTGTGGCACACCAGATGGGTAGTTCCACCCACTCCACCAAGGTACTCCACCAAGGTAGCTTCAGTGTGGCATGCCCAACCACTCCACCACCTCATGCCTATTCCAGATCCAGCTATCCTGCCACAGTGGGCCTATGCCCACTCCAGTTAGGGCCATCTGCTATGGCAGTCCCAGCATGGGGCACCTCAGGACCCCCTTGTCCTGGATCTGCCCTAGTACTCTGCCAAGGGGTTCTCAACATGGTGCACCCAGGGACCTCTTGTTTATGCCTGTTCTAGCTCCAGCTGTCTTGTCAAGGCAGCTCCAACAAAGCACACCCAGACACTCCCACCCCAGTCTGCACCCTCTCCAGTCTGCCTGCCAAAGCCACCAGACAGATGCAGACTACACAGGAATCAATTCCACACAAGGCCACTCCTTCAAGACCAGGAGAGGTAGATGTTCTGCCTAATTCATAAAAACAAACACTGAAAGTCAAACAAAATGAGAAGACAGAGGAATATGTTCTGAATGAAAGAACAAGATAAAACCCCAGGTAATTTTTATGAAAAAAGAGGTAAGTAAATTATCTGATAAGGAATTCAAAATAGGGGCACCTAGGTGGCTCAGTCTGTTGGGCTTATGCCTTTGGCTCAGGTCATGATCCCAGAGTCCTGTGATTGAGCCTGGCATCGGGCTCCCACTCCCCTTGCTTGTGTTCCCTCTCTCGGTGTCTCTCTCTCTGTGTCAAATAAATAAACAAAATCCTTAAAAATTCAGAATAATGGTAATAAAGATTCTCACTAAACTCAGGAGAAGGATGGAGGAGCACAATGAGAACCACAACAAAGAATTTAATAATATAATAAAGTACCAACCAGTGCTGAGGAATGCAGTAACTGAAATGCAAAGTACATCAGAGGAAATCAAGAGCAGATTAGATGATACAGTAAAAAAAAAAAAAAAAAAAGGACCACCAATTTGAAAGACAGAAGAAATTACCCAATCAGAAGAGCAAAAAGAAAAAATATATATATTTTTAAAAATGAGGATAATATGAGGGACCTCTGATACAAAATGAAGTTACTAACATTCATAATCTAAGGGTCCCAGAAGAAGAGAGACAAAGGGCAGAATAAGTGTTAAAGAAATCATGCCTGAAAAATTCCCTAACCTGGGTAAGGAAACAGAGAGCCAGGTCCAGTAAACACAGAGTCCCAAATAAAATGAAAACAAAGAGATCTACAAAGACATAATCGTAATTAAAATGGCTAAAGTTAAAGACAAAGAATCTTAAAGTCAGCAAGGGAGAAAAAAAACAGTCACATAAAGAGAAATCCCATAAGACTATCAGCTGATTTTTCAGCACAAACTTTGCAGGCCAGAAAAGAGTGGAAGAATATGTGTAAAGTGCTAGAAGAGAAAAAACTTACAACCAAGAATACCCTACCTAGTAAGGTCATCATTCAAAATTGGAGAAAAGATAAAGATTTTTCCAGACAAGTAAAACCTAAATGAGTTCACCTCTAAAACAACCTTAGGAAATTCTAAAGGGTCTTCTTTAAGTGAAAAAGGAAAAGCTATAACTAGAAATAAGAAAATATATGAGTGGAAAAAAATCTTACAGTTACAGTAAATATATAATAAATGTAGTGGATCAGCCACTTAAAAATGCTCATATAAAGGTTAAAAGATAAAAATAGTACATCAACTAAAGCTGCAATATTTAGTTAAGGATTACACAAAATAAAAAAATATCAAATATGACATCAGAAACATAAAAGGCAGTAAGGGGAAAGTAAATAAAATTGTAACATTTTAAAAATATTTTAGACAAGCACTATCAGCTTAAAATTGATTGATATATACATGTGTTTGTGTAGATCAATATATACATATATACATTAATGTTTATAAACTTCGTGGTAACCACAAACCAAACACCTACAATAGATACACAAAACATAAAGAGAAAGGAACCCAAATATAACACTACAGAAACTATCAAATCATAAGGTTAGAGACCAAGAGAAGAAAGGAAAAGAGAAAAACTAGGAAAACAACAAGAAGACAATTAAAACGTCAATAAGTGCATACCTGTCAATAACTACTTTAATGAAAATGAACTAAATGTTCCATATCAAAAGGTACAGGATAGTTCAATGGATTATAAACACAAACAAGACCCATCCATATGATGCCTGTAAGACCCTCACGTCAGAGCTAAAGACACAGGCTGAATGTGGAGGAATGGAAAAATATATTCCATGTATATAAAAAATGAAAAGAGGGGAACCTGGGTGGCTCAGTGGGGTAAGCCTCTGCCTTCCACTCGGGTCATGATCTCAGGGTCCTGGGATCAAGCCCCACATCAGGCTCCCTGCTCAGTGGGAAGCCTGCTTCTCCCTCTCCCATTCCCCCTGCTGTGTTTCCTCTTTCACTGTCTATCAAATAAATAAATAATCTTTAAAAAAATGAAAAGTTTGAATAGTGATACTCAAGTAAAAAAAAAATGTTTAAACCATAACTGTACAAAAAACAAAGAAGGGCATTACATAATGATAAAGGGATCGATTCAAGAAGAGAACATAACATTCATAAATATTTATATACCCAACACAGGAGCACCTAAATATAAAAAAAAAAACATAAAGGCAGAAAATGACAGCAATACAATAATAGTAGGGTACTTTAATACTCCACTTACATTAATGAATAGATCATCCAGACAGAAAATCAATAAGGAAACGCTGGCCTTAAATGATGCATTAGATCAAATGGACTTAATAGACAGTTACAGAACATAGTATTCAGAAACTGCAGAATACACATTCCTTTAAGTACATGAACATTCTCCAAAACAGATCACATGTTAGGCCACAAAACAACTCTCAGTACACTGAAGAAGAATGAAATGGTATCATGCATCTTTTACAGCCACAAAAGTATAAAACTAGAAATCAATTACAGTAAGGAACAAACAAATATGTGGAGAATAAAGAACCTGCTACCAGATCACTAATAGGTCAAAGAGAAACCAGAGGAAGTAAATGACAGTGGAAACTCAACTTTATAAAATCTATGCAGCAAAAGGCATTTTAAGAGGGAAGTTCGTAGTGATATAGGCCTACATCAAAATACAAGAAAAATCTCAAATAAACAATCTAAAGTTACACCTAAAGGAATCAGATGAAAAACAAAGTTCAAAGTTAGAAGGAAGGAAATAATGAAGATCAGAATGGAAATAAATGAAATAGAAAAAAAGATGAAAGAAACTGAAAGTTGATTTCTTGAAGATAAAACTGATAAACCTCTAGCTGAATCATCAAGAAAAAAAAAAGGGACATGACCCAACTAAATAAAATTAGAAATGAAAAAGTTTCAACTGACACAACAGAAATTGAAAGGATCATAAAAGACTACTAAAAACACCAACAAATTGCAAAACCTAGAAGATAAATCAACAAATTTCTGGAAACATACAACATTCCAAGACTGAATCATAGAGAAGTAAAAAATCTGATTATTATAAATAATGAAATGGAAAAGTAATTTTTTTAGTATGAACATCTTTTATTAAATAATGTCAAATCTGCCAAACAAATTTATATCTAAATTTTTAATGATCATCCAGGTTTCCCCCCTTTTTCGGCACATGCATCTTGAAAAATTAATCCTACTCCCCAAAAAACAGAAGCCCGAGACCAAACAGCTTCACAGCTGAAATGAACCCACATTTAAAAAAGTGTTAGTTCCTAACGTTCTTAAATTTATTCCAAACAATTGAAGAGGAATGAATTCTTTCAAACTCATTTTCCAAGACTAGCAGTACCCTAACAAAGGCAAAGACATAACAACAAAAAAAAATGAAATTACAGGCCAATATCCCTGACAAATAGCAAGGCAAAAATCCTCAACAAAATATTAGCAAACTGAATTCAATCACACATTAAAAAGGTCATACACCATGAACAAGTGGGATTTATTCCACGGATGCAATGATGGTTAAATATCACCAAATCAATGTGTAATACACCACACTAACTAAAATGAAGGATAAAAATTATATCTCAAAAGATTCAGAAAAAGCATTTGACAAGTTTAACATCCATTTATGATAAAAACTCCCAAATGGATTTAGGATGTATCCCATTATAATAAAGACCATTGATGACAAACCCACAGCTAAAAGCAAACTTAATTATGAAAAGCTGAAGGATTTCATCTAAGATTAGAAATAAGATAAGAGGGGGGTGGGGAAATGGGTTGGCATGGTGATGGGTATTAAGGAGGGCACATATTGCGTGGAATACTGGGTGTTATATGTAAGCAATGAATCTTGGAACACTATATCAAGAACAAATGATATACTGTATGGTGACTAACATAATAAAAATAATAATAAAGAAATGGGAAAAAAAGAAGACAAAAATGTCATGTCTTCCCACTTTTATTCAACATAGTATTAGAAGTCCTAACCACAACAACTAGGTGACCTAAATAAATAAATAAATAAATAAAATGTATCCAAACTGGAAAGGAAGAAGGATAACTATCACTATTAAAGATGACATGATCCATATACAAAAACTCTAAACACTCCACCAAACAAGAACAACAACAACTGTTAGAATAAATGAATTCAGTAAAATGCCAAAATACAAAATTAACATACAGAATAAATCAGTTGCATTTCTAATAGCAAGCATTCAAGAAAGAGAAATTAAGACAATATTCCAATTTACAACGGCATCAAAAAGAATAAAATAATTGGAATAAATGTAATCAAGGGAGTGAAAGATCTGTATTCTGAAATTATAAGACACTGATGAAAGAAATTGAAGACAACATAAATAAAAAGGTATCCCTTGTCCTTGGATTAAAAGAATTAATATTGTCAAGCTATCCATACAACCTAAAGCAATCTACAGAGTCAATAAAATAACCATCAAATACCAATGACATTTTTCATAGAACTAAGACAAAGAATTCTAAAATTTTTATAGATTCCCCAAAAGACCCTGAATAGCCAAAGCAATCTTAATAAAAAAGAACGAATCTGGACATACTGTGCTCCATGATTTCAAACTATACCACAAAGGTATAATAATCAAAAAAGTATGCTATGGACATAAAAAAAGACGTACAGATCAATGGACTAGAACAGAGCCCAGAAATAAACCCACTCATATATGGTCAATTAATCAATGACAAGGGGGTAATATACAATGGAGAAAAGACAGTCTCTTTGATAACTGGTGCGAGGAAAACTAAGCAGCTTCACTCAGAAGAATGAAACCACAGTGTAAATCAAAACCACAATGAAATATAATCTCACACCAATCAGATTAGCTATTATCAAAAAGACAAATAACAAGTGTGGGCAATGATGTGGAGAAAGGAGAACACCTGTACACTATTAATGGAAATGTAAACTGGTGCAGCCATTGTCGAAACAGTATGGAGTTTCCTCAAAATATTAGAAGTATTTTTGATGCAGCAATTCCACTTCTGGGTGTTTATCCAAAGAAAGTGAAAACACCAATTCAAAGGTATATATGCCCCCCCCATGTTCATTGCAGCATTAATTATAATAGCCAAAATATAGAAGCAATCTGATACCCACTGATAGGTGAATGGATAAAAAAGATGTGTGTGTGCGCGCATGCGCACACACACACACACACACAGGAATATTACTCAGCCATAACAAAGAATGAAATCTTGCCATTTGCAATAATAGGTATGGCCTAGGTGGTATTTTGCAAAGTGAAAAAAGTCAGACACAGAAAGACAAATACCATATGATTTCACTTACACATATAATTAAACACACAATAAATCAACAAAACAAAGTAGAACCTACTTACAGATATAGGAAAAAAATAGTTGGTTACCAAAGGGAGGAGGTCTTGAAAGGAAAGGTAAAAGAGGTGAAGGGGATTAAGACATAAACTTCCATTTATAAAATAAACAAATCATGAAAACATAATGTGCAGCATGAAGAATATGATCATTAATATTGTAATAACTTTGTATGGTGACTGATGGTAACTCATTTCATCATGGGGATCATTTCCTAACGTGCATAAAATACCAAATTATGATGTACACCAAAAATTAATAGAATATATCTATTACATTTGAATTTTTTTAAAAACCTGACATGAAGCTCAGAGGCATGACATTGCACAATAGCTTATAAAATGAAAACAAGGCAGTTTTTTAACCTCTACCATGATTCTTTATTACTGAAAGGGTTCCAGATGACAGAACTGGTTAAAAGTAATTATCTTAGACCATTTTATTAAGAGGACTTAAGTTTCTTTTAACATTATCAGTAGCATTTATAAGAAATGACCTACATTAAGTTTCACTTCTGTTTAGGAATTAGGTTACTTATGTAGTTTTGTCTGCTTGGGGGATTTTCAAGCCTTGTGTTTAAGTCTCAGTGTTCACTATACTGCTCTTTGTTAAGTCACTGTCTTTCTTATATACGATACTCATCAGTAAAATCTCTATGGCTCCTTCTAGTTCGACAAAGAATAGTCTACTTTTCAAGGGATACGTGAATAGCTAGAGCCCCAAATATTTTTTAATACTTGCGTTTTCTGCACACCCACTGATATTCTAGTGCATGACATAAGACAATCTTATTTACAGGCTATTGCCAGAAGTAGGTGATCATGTGCACTAGCACCCACTGCACACTTCCGACAAACACACTACCAGCATAACCTGATACCTTCTTTGTAACTTAGGAACAAAGAGAATTTTGTATTCTCTTGGCACATTTTTTTTTTAAGATTTTGTGTATTTGAGAGAGAGGGCGCCTGGGAGCACATGAACATGGGGAGGAGAAGAGGAGGAGGGAAAAGGAGGGGGAAAGAATCTCAAACTGACTCTGCACTGAGCCTGACTCAGGGCTCAGTCCCACAACCGAGATCATGACCTGAGCGAAAACCAAGAGTCAGACCTTAACCAACTGAGCCACCCAGGCACCCCGCTCTTGGTTCATTTTCAAAGAACCTGGCTCTAGTCTAAGCATCTGACATGATGACTTCCTTAATTATATTTTGAAATAGATTCCCACTTATCTTTTTTTCTACATGGAAATGCATGAGCATATATGAAATTTCTTAAAGGACTAATAGCAATTCTAAGAAAAATAAGCCAACCTCTAAATATTCAATCTCATTCTCTCTTCTCTGCATATTGCAAATAATGTCAATCCTATAAATAGCATGTAAGCAATAGTGTGAGCTTTTTGAACCTATAATTGGATGAATACATCTGAGGCCCAATGATGGAATTTATGTTATCAAGTTGCTACTGTACGTCTTCAGTGCAAAATTTCAAACATATGTCCTCACTGGGAGCTGATGTGGGGGAGGCAGATATAGAACTGAGAATGAATCAAAAGAAAGTTAAAGTGGATTTTACCAATAACATAAGTTTAGTTGCTGTCCTCATATGCATTTCAAGGCACAATGACAAACCCATTCTTGCCCTCCCCAGAATCCCTGCCATTCGACCTACACTCTGGCACACATGACTAAGTAGGGTTCAGAAACACTTTTACTACAAACCTAAGGGATGTCCAATAAATCTCTAAAAAAAAATTCTTTTAGATGACCTAATTTATAGCTTGATTATACTTAGTTCAGAATCTTATTAGAAACTCACACTCTCAACATTCACAAATCAATCAATGTGATAGAACAAATCAATAAGAGAAGAGAGAAGAACCACATGGTCCTCTCAATTGATGCAGAAAAAGCATTTGACAAGATACAGCATCTGTTCCTGATTAAAACGCTTCAAAGTATAGGAATAGAGGGAACATTCCTGAACTTCATAAAATCTATCTATGAAAAACCCACAGCAAATACCACCTCAATGGGAAAAAGCTGACAGCCTTCCCTTTGAGATCAGGAACACAACAAGGATCCCCACTCTCACCACTCTGGTTCAATATAGTATTAGAAGTCCTAGAAACAGCAATCAAACAACAAAAGAGAAATAAAAGTTATCAAATTGGCAATGAAGAAGTCAAACTCTCTCTCTTCCCAGTTGACATGATACTTTATATGGAAAACCCAAAAGACTCCACCTCCAAACTACTAGAACACATACAGCAATTCAGTTATGTGGCAGGATACAAAACCAATGTACAAAAATCAGTTGCTTTCTTATACAGTAACAATGAAAATATGGAAAGGGAAATTAGAAAATCGATTCCATTTACTACAGCACCAAGAACCATAAGATAACCTGGGAATAAACCTAACCAATGAAGTAAAGGATCTGTACTTGAGGAACTACAGAACACTCATGAAAGAAACTGAAGAAGACACAAAAAGATGAAGACCATTCCATGCTCATTGATCAGAAGAATAAACACTGTTAAAATGTCTATGCTGCCGAGAGCAATCTATACTTTCAATGCCATTCTGATCAAATTCCACCAGCATTTTTCAAAGAGCTGGAGCAAACAATCCTAAAACTTGTATGGAATCAGAAGAGACCCCAAATTGCTAAGGAAATGTTGAAAAACAAAAACAAAACTGGGGACACCATGTTGCCTTGATTTCAAGATTTACTACAAAACTGTGATCACCAAGACAGCATGGTACTGGCATATAAACAGACACATAGACCAGTGGAACAGAGTAGAGAGCCCAATATGGACCCTCAACTATATGGTCAAATAATCTTCAACAAAGCAGGAAAAAATATGCAGTGGAAAAAAAGACAGTCTCTTCAATAAATGGTTCTGGGAAAATTGGACAGCTATGTGTAGAAGAATGAAACTCGACCATTCTTTTACACCATACACAAAGATAAACTTGAAATGAATAAAAGACCTCAACATGAAGCAGGAATCCATCAGAATCCCAGAGGAGAACATACGCAGTAACCTCTTCGACATTGGCCACAGCAACTTCTTTCAAGATATGTCTCCAAAGGCAAAGAAAACAAAAGCGAAAATGAAATTTTAGGACTTCATCAAGATCAAAAGCTTCTGCACAACAAAGGAAACAATCAACAAAACAAAGAGGCAACCTACGGAATGGGAGAAGATATTCACAAATGACAATACAGACAAAGGGCTGATATCCAGGATCTATAAAGAACTCCTCAAACTCAACACACACAAAGCAGATAATCATGTCAAAAAAATGGGCTGAAGACATGAACAGACACTTCTCCAATGAAGACATACAAATGGCTAACAGACACATGAAAAAATGTTCATCATCACTGGCCATCAGGGAGATTCAAATAAAAACCACATGGAGATACTACCTTACACCAGTTAGAATGGCCAAAATTAACAAGACAGGAAACAACGTGTGTTGGAGAGGATGTGGAGAAAGGGGAACCCTCTTACACTGTGGGTGGGAATGCAAGTTGGCGCAGCCACTTGGGAAAACAGTGTGGAGATTCTTTAAGAAATTAAAAATAGAGCTTCCCTATGACCCTGCAATTGCACTACTGGGTATTTACCCCAAAGATACAGATATAGTGAAAAGAAGGGCCTCTTCTGTGTACCTCTGTGTACTTCTGTGTACCTCAATGTTCATAGCAGCAATGGCCACAGTCACCAAACTGTGGAAAGAACAATGATGCCCTTCAATGGACGAATGGATAAGGAAGATATGATCATATATACTACGGAGTATTATGCCTCCATCAGAAAAGATGAATACCCAATTTCTGTATCAACATGGACAGGACTGGAAGAGATTATGCTGAGTGAAATAAGTCAAGCAGGGAGAGCCAATTATCATATGGTTTCATTTATTTGTGGAGCATAAGGAATAACTCGGAGGACATAGGGAGCTGGAGAGGAGAAGGAGGTTGGGGGAAATTGGAGGGGGAGACAAACCATGAGAGACTGTGGGCTCTGAGAAACAATCTGAGGGTTTTGGAGGGGAGGGGGACAGGAGGTTGGGCGAACCTGGTGTTGGGTATTATGGAGGGCACATACTGCATGGAGCTCTGGGTGTGGTGCATAAACAATGAATTCTGAAACACTGAAAAGAAATTAAAAATAAAAGAATGCAATAAAAAAAACCCTCACACTCTAAGTATTTTGTTTTACCACAATTATATTGTTAGCTCTTTATATGGAAAAAAAAAAAGATTGAGCCTTATTTTCCTTCTGAATCCTATTGGAGTCCTTAATATATTACTACCTAAATGCACAGTAGACAGTCAATAAATGCTTATTCCTTTTAATCAAGTTGAACATATGGCCCTCTAAGACCTAAAACAGCCATTTCAGTTTTCCCTGGAGGTTAACATCCATTTTTTAGCAAATGGAGCAGGGGGAAAAAGGAAGTTACATATTTGAAGAGTCACCATGCTCACAAAACAATAGATAATAAAATGCTCCTTAGATATCATCTGCACTTAACTTTGCAGAGGAAGAAACCAAGAAGCACAGGAGTGAGGCTACATGGTCAAGCCACACAACTAATTATGACCCAAGACTCTTGTCTGCTCTCATCATTCCAACAGCTGCATAATTACTAAAATAGACAAAATGACCTAGATCTCGCTCTAGAGTCATTCCCCAGGAGTATGATCAATTTCTTGAAGACTGGTGATTTACAGTGTCTTCAAAGTATCTGTTTTCAGCAGGCTTTCAGAAAGACTTGAATGCCTCCATTCATTTGTCTCACTTTTCTTTTTTTCCATGATACTCCAAGGTATTCTCTGAATTCTCCTGTCACAACTACATTTCTATTTCATATATGAAGAAGTGGAGTTCTCATGGCTTCTTCCTACCTAAACAAACCTAAAGATTATGGCACATTCCCAGCACTAATATTCACTAGGATGGATTCTCAGGGCTAGTGAAAGGATGAGCAAATCTAGATTGCTCCTCAATTGCTACTTTAAAAGTTCCTCCTACACCAGGGTGAAGGATCTAAGATCAGATAACTGTCTGGAAACCTCAACCCCACAACAACAATATACCAAGAGGCATGGGAGAAGATTTTCCACCAGTAAGGAAATACATTTGAATAGGAAAAAAAGAGGCTGGAAATGGCAAAGCTATTACAGAGAAACTTGGCAAAGTTTGACTCCCCAGAAGGTTAGGTACTTCTAAAAATGTTCATTTTCTGTCACAGATTCTTTGCAAGGAAAACATCTCTATTCATAGCAGTTTGAGTAGTTCTGAGGAGATAAGAGTTCTTAATGGTAATTGGTCCTTTCTCACCACTCTGATGTGTCATGGGATTCTTAAACCATGTAACAACATTTTCTGTCCAGGCTTGACACGGTGGCCTGGTGAGCACTGGGCTTCAATCAGTGGATCATGATGTTGACTCATCAGAGAAACTATATGTCTTTCCAAAGAATTAAAACCTGTGGAAGTCCAAGCATGCATGTTGATTACACATTGTCTGGGGCTCGCAGTTAGCCATTCTAGCATTAAAAGACCCCACTCCCAAGTAAAAAATAAAATGGATTTTAGAGTTTGGGAGCAGATGAATGGTTTATGGCACAATAACAGACACCAAATATAATGGAAGCTACTAAACCAGATTTGCAGAGATTTTAGCTACAAGAAAAAAAAAGGAAAAGAGAGAAAAGAGATTTCTCTTTGGTGATACAACTTATTTGGTCTCACAGTGCTAGTATTTATCTCATTATTAGTTTCTTCAAACTCAAGCAAAAACAAGAGTATTTACTTAATATGTTCTAAAAAGCAAATTTTTACAGCCAGCTCTTAAAGTAGAATATGTTATAAATGAGGCAAATAATTGTCCTAAATGACAATAATCATTTTTGTTCAAGATCATCAGGGTGGGGTACTCTGAATCTGTGCTGAATTTCCAATATGGCAAAGCTATTCAATAATCTGCTTGTAGATCCATGGACCTGACTCACTGAATCTAAATCTTGTCTCAGTCACTGTTGGTATTTGATTCTGGGAAAGCAGGGCCATAAGAAACTTCAAAACTACGTGTATTTACCTCTCAGCTTTAGGCTAAGAATAAACACAGGTTATCCCAGGTCAATGACATATTGAAATATGTCCATAGGAAAGCTTTATCAGGACTCCATTTACAACAGTATCTGAAAGATCTCTTCCGAGAAAGTATTTCTGCTCACTTCCATAGCTCTAGATCAGCTCTGTTCCCGAATCTTCCTGTTGAGCCTAGCCTCTAACTCAGCAGTCACCTGGGAAATTGTACCTAGACTATGAACTGGATTCATCTCTCTTCAGTGACTTCCCTGGAAATAAACTGTCCTTACTCATGAACTTTCATTATATTGTTAATGATGTCCTATTTCTAATCTGCTCTTTCCCATATCCAGTTCTAGATATCCCAAACAACATTGCTGCTCTCCTCCTCTTTGGTCCTTCTGAGAACTATATCCCTTAATCTTTCCAAAAGCTCTCTATCTGCTATTTGCAAATTTAATAAGTCAGAGGAATGTTATAGTTGTTGTTTAAGGAGTGAAAAAATAATTAATTAACCAATTAATTCATTAATACCAAGAGCACTGAGTTGAGAGCAGGAGACCTGGTTCAAGTCCTAACTTAACCACACTCTAGCTATATGATTTTGAACTACATTTAATTCTTTGAACCTCAGTGTTAGTCCATTCAGGCTACCATATCAAAATGCCACTGACCACGTGTTTAAAACAACAGACACTTATTCCCCACAGTTCTGGAGGCTGGGATGTCCTAGATCAAGGCACTGATAGATTCTGTTCCTGGTTTGCAGATGGCTGTCTTCTCACTGTGTCCACACATGGGGAAGAACAGAAACTCTGGTGCTGCTGCTTCTTCCTCTTCTTCTAAGGTATCCAATTCTCTACCATGGACTCCTGCCTCATAACCTCATCTAAACCTAATTACCTCCCTTGGGCCCCACCTCTTAGTATCTCACTGAGGCTTAGGGTTTCAAAATACAAATCTTGAGGAGACACAAATATTCAGTACACAAAACTCAGATTTTTTTCTTTTACCAATAATGTGAGGGTAAATACCTCCTTTACTTATCTCATACTCTATATGAATCTGACAGTAAGTTTTTAAAACTGTAAAGTTCAACTGAAATATTTTGTTATTACAGAACCTTGCATATGACCTTTCATTCAATTAAGACTCACTGAATGCTTTTTAAGATTTGAGAGAGAGATTTAAAAAAAAAAAAAAGAGAGAGAGAAAGCTTGGGTGTATGCATGAGCATGTGAGAGGGAGAGAGGGAGAGAATCTTCAAGCAGACTCTTCACTGAGCTGGGAGCCCAATGGAGGGCTTGAGTCCATGATCCCTGAGATCACAACTCCAGCCAAAACCAAGAGTTAACCGACTGAGCCACCCAGGCACCCCACACTGAGTGCTTCTTGAACAATATTCTACAAAGCCAAAAATAAGTGAGTGATGGTCTTAGCCTTCAAAAGTGTTTAGTCCACAGAAGAGATCAAGAGAGAGCAAAAAATTACACTAAGTCATTTTTTGCCTGGAAGTGTCCCAGTCCTAGAAAAGTGAAAATATTTCCAGACAGAAAGAACAATCTGGCAAAGAGAACCTGGAACTATTTGTCATTCTATTTGCTACACGGTTCCTTCTGTTTGGAATTTTCCCTTGTCTTCCATCCTCCAACCTTCCATCCTCCAATACTTACGCCAAAAAATTTTAACTTATCTCTTCACACTCAGCCCAGACATCGTCTCTGAGAGTTTTGTGTCACAGTAGCAGATGATATGAGGTTGGGGGGAGTGGTCAGCAAGAAGGTTAGAAATGTGATTACTGAATGCCAGATATGTCTGCCGTCACAGAATGTAATATAACCAAGAGACTGCCACTATGTAGATGGCAGAGAAGTGGAACATTCATTCATTCATTCATTAAAAAAAAAAAGTTCAGACATTTGCTAGGTGCTATACTAGACACAGGGAAACTTTTATAACTTATTGTAAAATGTCAGACTACGCTTAAGTTAACAAACTAAGAAATATATATTTGGAAAAAATAGTGTCAGAATTATACCAAATGTGATATGAAATTTTTATTTTTTTATCTGCAACATGGGAACATATTGTTAAGGAAATTCCTATCAAGTTGGTATGCACTACCTGAAGAGTTAGTGGAAGCAATTAAATCCTAATCTAATTGACCACAAAGTATCAATAGATATTTATGTGCAACATTTTAGGCGGTGGACACTATACTAGATATAGAGTTGCAGGACTGGGGGAGGTGAAGACAGACATACTTCCTACCATCATGGAGCTTATAGTCTAACGCAGCAAAGCCAGATTTTAAATTTCAAGGACTAGAAAAATCTTTAAAGATTAACTGAGATCTATAATTATATTTCTATTCTATAGAATACTTTCATGTTAGAATTTGAGAAAAGGTAATACCAAAATTTTTTCAATAAGTAAGCTGGTCTATTAAAAAAATACCTACACTGTTCTTATTTTTCTCATTTTCCTGCTAACCTCAATAATTTTGCCACCAAAATTACCTTAGCTTCTGGACGTGGGGCATACTGTTCTAAGAAATACAAGGTTTCTTGGATCCCTACTTCCAAGGTACAGAATCTAGTCAGTCTGCAGGGACAAAAAAGGGCAGAATTACTTCCTATTATTAATAATGTAGTGATGGCACAAAAAAAGTGATTTGAACATATCAAAATATATTTAGACCACTTCCTTCCATTTCCTTCTCTACATCTCTGTCCTATCTCTCATCAAACCTCTGGTGTTCTCTGACTGCCACAAGCCCCATCTCAAAAGTAATCCTTATTTTCATATGACTTATTGAACTCTCCCCAAATCAAAGCTCCCTTCTCTGTGCAAGGGAACTCAGTTGTTTCAAGAAAAGCAATAAGGTTGAAACAACCCTCCCAGATGTTTTGCATTTGCAAAAGAACTTTATTGCTTTTTTTCTAATTATAAAAGTAATTCACACTTATTGTGGAAAACATACAAAATATAAAACAGTATGAAGGAAAAAAACAAAAATTCTCAAAGCCTGTAGGATATTTGCATTTCTAAGAGAGAATGTTTGCTGACAGATATATTCAGTCAGTGCAGATATATTAAGGGTCTGCAGTATTAACAGCGGATTGTGATGAGAACTTTGAAAAAAAAATCAAGGTAAAGCAGAACCAGATCTTATTCTCAAGAAACTTAAGAGTATCATACCCAAATTATTCTATTATTAATGAATTAAAGGTCAACAAATGCTTTACACTGTTCAAATGGAGATTTTAACTCTAAGTTTTGTTGAATTCTATTTTGTTTCCTTTATTTTTTTTATAAATGGGTCATGGGTATTGAGGGCACTTGTGATGAGCACTGGGTGTTATACATAAATGATGACTCTCTAAATTATATTCCTAAAACTAACATTACACTATACATTAACTGGAATTTAAATAAAATATTGAAACAAAAATATATCAATATGTTGATTTCAATAGCAATGAAAAAAATGCATATTTTAAAGCTGAAAGAGAGGAAGTTAGGCTTTGAAGCTGAGCTCAGGAAATTTCAAATAGGAGGGCCAAATTCTCTATGCAGGATCTGCCCACCTTGGAAAGCATAAACCAGGCAGAGAGAGAAGAGATTATTACAAATTATGTTATCCTAGAACAAAAAGCTTTTTTTTTCTCTTTTATCCACTTTCTCTTTCTAGAACTTTCACAAGAAAGTGGAATCAACTAATATGAATTCCCCTCCTTGTTTTATTTTTATTTTTTTCATTTATATACAGTAAATTTCACTGTTCTATATTTAATTCTACGAGTTTTGACAAATGCATAGAGTTGTTTAAATACCAAAACAACCAGACATAGAAATGTTCATCAATACCTCCCCCCAAATTCCTCTGTGCTACCTTTTTCAGTCAAACCTTCTCCTGTCCAACAATCTTGGTCAACCACTGATCTGTTCTTCATCCATATAGCTATGCTTTTTTCCAAATGTTCTATGAATGAGTCTGGCTTCTTTTACTTACCATAATGCATTTGAGATCCATCCATATTATTAGATGTATATGTAGTTAAGCCTGTCACTCACATATCCACTCAGTCAACTCAGCAGAAGCCAAGATGTCGATAAGACTGTCCAGAACACGTTATAGAGGAGCCTCTCATTTAATGGACTGAATATGACACACACAGGAGGCCTCCAATATTCTTGAGAATTTTACACCAAGAGAAATACCATCATCTTAAATCAAAGGGGAGAAAGAACAAAATGAAGCTATTATATCCCTTTCTGGAATTCCTAAATGCGGGAAACAGGCTGATGAAACCACTCAGCTGCAGATATCCACTACTCTTCATGTGAAAGGAAGATGACTCTAAGTGTGGGGCCTTGTGCCCAGAGGCCAGAACCATAAGCCAGAGAGTATTCATACAAGACCTTCAAACCTAATGGAGTTTTTGCCCAGTTTGATTTCAAAATTGCTTGGGACTGATGACTCCTTTTTGTCTTTCAAAACTCTTATCGTATGCCTGCCACATTGTTGTAATTTGGAAGCAAATAACCTCTTTTCTAGTTTTTCCAGTTCACAGAGAGGAATTTTTCTCCAGTATGGATTATATTCAGAGTCCCACCCTTTCCTGATTTAGACAATTTAGGTGATGAGATTCAGGACTGTGAGATGATAAGATTTAGAAGAGAGTGAGGAACTTTGGGTTGACACTACAATGATTTGAAAACCTTCTGTGACCTTGGAAAGGAATGAATGTATTTAGCATATGGGATGGATGTGAATCTTTGGGGACCAGATGGAAAATTATGGTAAGCAGAATAACAGCCTTCTAAAGATGGCTATGTCCTAATTCTCAGAATCTGTGAATATGTTACTTTGCATGACAAAAAGGACTTTGTGGGTATGATTAAGTTAAAGATCTGGGATGGGAAGATAATCTAATTTAATCACAAGCGTCCTTAAAAGAGCAAAAGGAAAGCTGAAGTCAGAGGAAAAGATGTGAACTTGGAAGTGGAAGTCAGAGGATAGAGCAATGAATCCAGGAATATGGCTAGCTTCAAAGAGCTAGACGATACAAGGAACAGAATCCCCCCAAATCCTCCAGAAAGAATCCATCTCTGCTAATCATATGTAGAAAGTCTTTTCCAAATCTTTCCACTCCCAAATTACAAAGACATCTGCTTATGTTTTCTTTTGGTAACTTTTTTTTTGGCATTTATATAATGGTATCATTTGGAACTTAACATATAATGTGAGACAAACAGACTTCTCTTTTTCAAATGACTATCTAATTGTTCCAACACCTTGTATTAAAATGTCTACATTTTCTCAACTGACTTACAATGCTAGTTATTATATATAAAAATTTCAAATTCATTTTCTAATTCTAGAATTTTTATTCTATCCACTTTTTGTCTGCTCATGAACCAAAAGTATGCTATTTCAATTATACAGGTTTTATAATATGTTTTAATATTTGATATAGCTAGCACTCTCTTTTTTTAAAATTTTTAAAATTTATTTGACAAACAGAGATCACAAGTAGGCTGGGAGGCAGGCAGAGAGAGGAGGAAGCAGGCTCCCTGCTGAGCAGAGAGCCCGATGCGGGGCTGGATCCCAGGACCCTGGTATCATGACCTGAGCCGAAGGCAGAGGCTTTAACCCACTGAGCCACCCAGGTGCCCCCAGCTAGCACTCTCTTAATCTATTCAGTGTTATGTTAAAATACCACAGATTAGGTGATTAACAAGCAGCAGCAGCAGCAATTTATTTCTCACCGTTCTCCGGATAGTATGAGATCAAGGCACCAGTTCAGTGTCTGGAGTATACTCACTTCCTCGTTCAGAGATGGCTGTCTTCTCATTGTCCTCACAAGGTAGAAGGGGTAAAGGCATTCTCCCAGGTCTCTTCTTATAAGGGCACTAATTTCGCTCATGAATGCTCCACCCCCGACCTAATCTCCTCCCAAAGGACCCACCTCCTGATGCCATTACATTGGGAGTTAGGATTCCAACATATAAAATCGGGAGGATATATTCAGTCAATAACACCCCCATATTGGTTTTCTTTACCAGATTTTCTATGGCTATTCTTGGATGTTTGCTATTCTGATTTTATAAATAACTTATATATACCCACAAAAATTGATGACCTTTTAAATAGGATTTTATTAACAGCTTCCATTACCTTATAGATAATTGACATTACCATGCTGTTTATTCTTCTACCCTGAGAATATTTTCATTTATATTTCATTCCCCTTGTATACCAATACATACTGATTCAAACTATTATGAATGTTGAGATAATACCACTACCTACAAGAATATCTAACTCTGTAATCAAAAAAATTATCTTTCCCTTTGGCATATTCTGGAAGGCTCAACAAGTTAGAGAGAAGTCAATTTTCTTTCATTCTCTATCTTTGTCTTCAGGGGAGAAATGCTTTCCTTTTTCTATTACTGAGTTAGTGCCTGGAGGTTTCTAATTTCAAAATGTAGATGCTGATCCATCAGGAGTTCCAGATTGGTAAAATGTCTTCACTAAATGGAAGACCTCACCAAGGCTCTGTTAATTCACATGTCTTCAAGTGTAATCAAAATGTTCTCTTTCTCAACAGTGGGAGGTTTTCCTGTAGGTCACTTTACTAATATCTTCCCAGTCCCTTCCTTTCTTGGTTTCTCTCCAAAGACACCAAAGTAGGATATGTCAGACATTTAATTTGCACCATTGTTGCATATAATAGTCATCCTTGAGATTCTATGGTTCATAATTTGGCATCCAGTGGCATAGAGTCATGTTAACAGAACAAGATATTTACCCCATCACTGCCCTCTGGGGGATAATGAGATATGAAAATCTCATTACAAACCCTCCCAACATAAGCTCCAACATGTGTTCTTCACCTGCTGCCCAATAGGGGATGTCCATACCTGACAACTTCCCAATACCATGGCAACAAATGTTGTGCCCATGCTTTCCCCTCCCTGCTCCTTTTACCTCCTAGCCAATCATGGTGCTTCCTTGCATGACTGTGGTGTGGTATGCTGCCTCTTCTTGGGAACTGAGTAATGAACTTTTCTTTCAAAAGCAGTTTTCTTTGTTTCTGTCATCTTACCATACCTGACTGAAACAAATTATCAAGTACATTTTAAAACACTGTAACCTCGGCTTTCCTTCTGCTCTGGGAGCTCTCCTTTCCACCCATCTCAAATACTGTCCATCACTGCTTTGCTTAGAGCTTTAATGGCAGTGAAACTATCTGCTCCCATGAAGTCATTATCATAGACCTTTTATCTATTGCTATCTATAGTTCTTCTCTTTCACTGATACCCCTGGATTTTAGGTGCTGACACATTCCTCCAAGAGGCAAAAAGTATCCCTCATAAACTCCCAAACAATTCCTATCCCCATAATGGCAGCATTATTTTAGTATTATCATAGAGTTCCCATCTTCTCTGGGTACATAGCTGCCTCCAAGAGGCATGAGCTAAAAATTTCTGTTCTACCTAGTGCTTTATGACAAACCACTATTCCCTTACCAAAGTCAAGTCTATTTGCTTAGACTGATCTACCAAGCCCATAGACTTTCTTCATTCAATTGGGTTTTCCTCCATGGAGATTCATCCGACCATCCCACCCATCTGTCATCTAGCTCTCATGACCACAACCCCATCATACCCACCAAATGTTTTTGTTACTATCTAAGCCCAATTATCAGTAAGGTTAAGTTATCTTTCAAGAATATTTCTATAACTTTAAAAATAAGTGAACTAGACTAAATTTAACCAGGGACTGGATTTGAGTTACTCTATATATCAGCATACCTTAACCTCAGGTCCTGCCCATCTAGAACCTATATCTCATAATTACGTGCTATGTACAATGCCATTAATCATGATATAACTTGTTTGAGTTATAACAGATTTATACCATACATGAATGATATGAGATAAAATTATCCTACTAAAAATGGGAAAAGTGTCTGTCATTTCTACAAATTATTAGGCTAGAAAAGGGCTTAAGGCTAGAGCTGAGTTTTCCATCTCTTTTTCCAGTTAGAAGTCATGACTTTAGACTCAACTGGAAGTTGTGAGATGTGAAGAGTTGGCTATAGAGAGGGTGTTACAGAAAAGGATATTTTGTGTGTATTTTTTTAAATCATGACTTATGACACCAAAATGAAAAGCTCCTGGCAAGGAATAGAGTTCATCTCATGAGGCCTGAGAAGAGTATGTTTTCAAGAAGTGCCAACATGATAGAGAGAGATCTCAACTGAAACCCGAGGGGAAAGAGGGGGAAATGCCCAGCTTGCACCATAAAATGCTGCCATGGAGGTTATTAGGTATGAAGTAGAGGGGAAAAAAAAGAAAAAGAATGAAGGAAACAATGGAAGAGATGCCAAGTAACCCATAAAAGGAAATACCAGGGAAGAAAGTCAAAAGGCAAATCTGGCAACTTTGAAGTGTCTGTAGCAATGAAAGATGTATGGAAAATAAACAAGATAAACCTAAGACATTTAACCCAAAGAAATCTTTACAAGTTCATGAATGTCACTGTGACTTGGCAGAATTATTGGCAAATGATAGCTGAAGGAGAACATATCCTGCTTGAAAAAAAAAAAACCAAACAACTCATAGAAGGAGGAAGAGGGGAGATCTGCATTTCAAGAATGTCTAAAGCTAAATGGAAGCCCAGGAAGCTGAGTCAGAATCATACTGTCAAGCATTTGGATGAAGAGGCAGGAAAGTCAAATAGACAGGGTACTATAACAGTGCCAACTAGAGACACAAGTCAGCCATGGCATGGTGGAAAGGTGGCCACCACTGGGGTTTAGGAGTTACAAATCTCACTGGCCCACAGCTTCGGCTTTCAGGAGGTTTAACAGGTTAAAAGGAGGTTTTCCAATCAGGATAAGCAGTAGCACAGAGGGATATAACCATAATTTAAAAGTCTGCAAACTGTCACACACCTTGATCCACTAACACTTTGACTATATGTAAGTAATGTGTCAGGGACTCATCATAAGGAGGCAGAGGAGGGTGTTCTGAGGCTGAGATTATAAAGACAGGTAGTAGAAACTACACGGAAGAATGAAAAGAGTTTAAGGAGGAAGATAAAAGTGTCTTATTCCTCAGATTTTCCTGGAATTAGTCCTGAGTCCTCTACAGAGCAATCTAACCTGACTTTGGCCTTCTTCTTGGGAATAAAATTGCCAACAGTTCCTTGAGGACGAAGATGAAACAAAGAAAAAGGTGCTGCTTTAAAATGGTAACTGTTTCAATTCATGGAAACCAATGAGAATGAAGACACGTCGGTCCAAAACCTATGGGATACAGCAAAGGCGGTCCTAAGGGGGAAATACATAGCCATCCAAGCCTCCCTCAAAAAAATTGAAAAATCCAGAATACAACAGCTGTCTCTACACCTTAAAGAACTGGGGAATCAACAACAAATTAAACCAACTCCACGCACAAGAAGGGAAATAATCAAGGTTAGAGCAGAGATGAATGAGGTAGAAACTAGAGATACAGAAGAACATATCAATAAAACTAGAAGCTGGTTTTTTGAAAGAATCAATAAGATCAATAAACCATTGGCCACAGTAATCCAAAAGAAAAGAGAGAAAGCTCAAATTAATAAAATTATGAATGAAAAGGGAGAGATCACAACCAACACCAAGGAAGTAGAAACAATCATCAGAAGCTATTATCAACAGTCATATGCCAATAAGTTAAGCAACCTAGAGGAAATGGATGCATTCCTAGAAAAATATAAACTCCCAAAATTGAACCAAGAAGAAATTGACAAGCTGAACAGACTGATATCTAGTAACAAGATTGAAGCAGTGATCAAAAACCTCCCAAAAAACAAGAGC
>PISX010013651.1:14190-55934 GCA_004024625.1 Mellivora capensis | reverse complement strand
TAAATCCCACCTGGTCATGGTGGATGATCTTTTTAATGTGCTTTGGATCCTGTTTTCTAGGATCTTGTTGAGAATCTTAGCATCCATATTCATCAGTGATATTGGTCTCAAATTCTCCTTTTTGGTGTGGTCTTTGCCTGGTTTGGGGATCAGGGTAATACCGGCTTCATAAAAAGAGTCTGGAAGTTTTCCTTCTGCTTTAATTTTTTGGAACAGCTTCAGGAGAATAGGTGTTATTTCTTCTTTGAAAGTTTGGTAGAATTCCCCAGGGAATCCATCAGGTCCTGGGCTCTTGTTTTTTGGGAGGTTTTTGATCACTGCTTCAATCTTGTTACTAGATATCAATCTATTCAGGTTGTCACTTTCTTCCTGGTTCAATTTTGGGAGTTTATATTTTTCCAGGAATGCATCCATTTCATCTAGATTGCTTAACTTATTGGCATATAACTGTTGATAATAGCTTCTGATGATTGTTTCTACTTCCTTGGTGTTAGTTGTGATCTCTCCCTTTTCATTCATAATTTTATTAATTTGAGCTTTCTCTCTTTTCTTTTGGATTAGTGTGGCCAGTGGTTTATAGATCTTATTGATTCTTGCAAAAAACCAGCTTCTAGTTTCATTGATACGTTCTACTGTATCTCTAGTTTCTACCTCATTCATCTCTGCTCTAACCTTGATTATTTCCCTTCTTGTGCGTGGGGTTGGTTTAATTTGTTGTTGATTCTCCAGTGTGTTTCAGAATTTTAATGAAGTTTTGCTTAAATCTCCAAAGTTCCACCCCCTATATTGAGGCTAATATGATTGTGATCTGAAAATATTTTAAAGAAGTTGTAAGCAGTTTCCCACTTTCACTAAAAATAAATATCTCTATTTATCATTATAAAAAAATCAGTTTTCTTTCAGTGTCACTTGTGATTTATGAAAATTGCACTATATTAATAGAAGTTTGGAGTATATCCTATTTTCTGTGGTATAAGCCAAATATCTAAATTATAAAAAAGTTATTAAGAAATATGTGCTTTTCCAAATTGTGTCTGATTTTTCAGAATTTCTGACCTGATCTGACTCTGGCAGTGCTGTTAAATAAGATATTTTGTAGGAACATCAGTAACCAAAAATCTTTATCTCATACAGAATATACCACAAATGATCCAAAGCTGAGGAGAAATCAATAAAGCTTTCAAATTCTCTTAAATAATTTTGAACTAACTGTAACAGCAGATGACAATAAGTGTAACACAGTTAAGAGAAGAGTAGCTGTGCCTGAAGTCTTCTGCTTGTAAAACATTGGTCTCTAAACCCTGATATACTCTGAAAGTGTTAGGAAGAAACTGATGTAAAATTTACATGTGGTACTTAATAAACAATGAGGATTGTCACACAGATATGTTTTTATCTGAACTCAGATTACATTTGTGATTATTCCCAATCTGTTGATGATTTAATTATTGTCTACTTTTTGATTTACATATGCCAGTTATTTTTTTCCAACTAGAGTGAAAGCTTCCAGAGAACATTTACCACATCTTATACTTCTTTTGTGTCCCTGATATTTTTAACAGCCTAAGACACCTAGTAAATGGTTAACAAACCTATCAACTAATTAAAATTCTTTTGCAGATGTTTGCTATCATTTTCTTTTCTATGTTGAAAAACCATTTATTTCACTGGAATAAAATAAAAAAGTGATTCAACTCTGTGTGTCTACCCACCACAAGCCAAGCCTTTGGGCCAAAAAGACTCAAGAGCAGTGATACTCTCACCAAAGTCATTCCCAAGTCCAACACCCAATGGCAGCAGGAGGCAGGGAGCCAGCACAACCCCCACCACAGTTTCTGCATACAATGACGCATGCTGGGAGGACAGAACATAAATGGGAAATTACAGAAGTATTGAAGAACATGAAGAACAGAAAAATGAGCAGAAGGGAGGAAAGGAAGAGGTAGTCTGAGTTTAGCAAGTTATATTAAGGTCCACAGTTGCAGAGGGACTGAACTTACAGAGTCAAGAATGTCCCAGAGACAGAATACCATGAAGGGTATATGTATTCTTATGTACAACGTCAGCTCCAAATTTCAGCCCACACACATCCCACCTTGAAATTCTGTGTTGTCAAGGCCCCTGATGGCCTCCATTGCATCCTCTGTCTGCTCCATGTGTGGAAGGCATAATCTCTCACAATGTTACATTTGATGACTGGACCATATGCCTCAAATTTGGCCTGAAGCTCTTTTTCAATATAGGTGGGACCAGTGTTGCTCACATGCAACTCTGTGGAGGTCTCTCATTCTTACTGGCTTTCATATTGATATTCCCCCTGTGCAGCTTGTAGGCCTCAGGTTGGTTATGGTTCCTCAGCTGCTGCCTTGTCCTCTATGTGCCCAAAGCTGTAGTTCTTATTTATTTATTTATTTATTTGAGAGAGAGAGAGAGAGAGAGCGTAGGAGTGGAGGAGGGCAGACGAGAGGGAGAGAGAATGCCAAGCAGACTCCAGTGTGCAATGGAGGCGGGGCTCCATCCTAGGACCTTGAAATCATGACCTGAGCAGAAAGGAAAAGTCAGGGGCTTAACCGACTAAGCCACCCAGGCCCCCCTCCCCCACTAAAAGTGGTAGTTTTTAATGATTCACATTCCAGCACCTTCCCATACTGCTCAAAGAGTGAGCAGATCTGGTTTGTGGCCTCCTTGGGCAGGTTTCCAATGAATAACTTCATCGTCTGGACAGGGTCCATAGGGAACTCAGCAGGGGCTCTTCAATGTGGTACAGACATTTCTGACAAAACGCTAAAATGGTTGCAGCAGTGACTCTGGGTAGGAGTTGCTATCATTTTAGATGGACAAGTAATCAGGTCAACCTGGATTTAGATTACACAATGACTTCATATCAATGCAAGAAGCAGTGCCTAAAGCTGGACCAGTTAGGCCATTCTTCTGTACTGACATTGGACCCATTATAGGGGAGAAATTAGATATTTTCTTACTGATATTTGGACTTGTCTGTACTTAAGTCTTCTGTTGGAAAGATTGAAAGGAGCAGTTTTTTGAAATTATTGAAAACCTAGAATTTTAGCCTTAATAAGGCTTATAATCTGTTGTCTTGGAATTTATTCCTTTCTTTTTATAAACAAATATCTTTTATCATTATGAAATTTTAATTATTAATATTTTAAGAAAATGTATTTTTTTCCAATTTGGAACTTGGAAAACTAACCATTTGAAAAGAATTTATGACAGATTAAATTTGTCTCTTTTCAAGTTGATTGAAAGGAAGAAATTAGTGTGCTGGCATAGCAGAACTTGAGGTTTTCTAGAAAATACAGATTAGAGCCGTAGCCTTAAATAAATGTGTGTGTGTGTGTGTTTTGTGGGAATATGGTTGGGAAATACGTTGGATAACACCTCTAATTTCCTTCCAGTGTTAAAATTTTAATTTTACAATGTCTTCAAGCCTTACAGCTGACTCAAATAACTTTAATTACTTTGAGATGTTTCCTCATTCTAAAATGGAGAGATTGAATGGCTAATCTGCCTCAGTTTGATGGAAACAGGGAAGATAATACATGTGTAATTTGAGAAAATGATAAAGATGTAAATAATGTTTTTGTTGTCATTACTGTCTTTGCACTTATGACTCACACAGGTTTACATATATTTAAAGTAGTCACCTCC
The DNA here is from genome assembly GCA_004024625.1 of Mellivora capensis. Classification (NCBI taxonomy): domain Eukaryota; kingdom Metazoa; phylum Chordata; class Mammalia; order Carnivora; family Mustelidae; genus Mellivora; species Mellivora capensis. Next base: position 52,265 of record PISX010013651.1, on the reverse strand, counting down.
TATTATGATTAAGTAATATAAAAATCCTTATATTCTTCTCACAGTGACTTGGTTTATAGTGGATTATGCCTGGAAATTATGCATGCTGATGAAATTTCAAGTGTGTGTTCACTTGTAAGCACTAACCCTGAGTAAACTTGTTTCTCACTACCTGGTAAATGTTTCTGAACAGATTATTGAAATACCAACAGCTGGACTTGCTGACAATAACTAGAAACTTCCAAGCTTGTTATGTGTTCAAATACATAGCACTTGGCACCTTAAGAACTGCTAATTATGCCCAGATTCTAATCTTAATTTTCCAGTTTATTATGATTTCTTCATTATGTCCTAACAGTCTGAGTAAGCAGCTTATCTCTGAATATTTCCACTTTCCTAACAAATGTTCTCTTTAAACAGATGTTGGCACTTCCTGGAATGGAGCCATTCCCGTTTGAAAAGAAGAAATAATTTACTTAATCTTGTGTTAAGCTTTAGAGGGAAGTATCACATCGTTCTGTCCAAATCCATTTCCTCTTCACCCACTCTCAGTGAAAATAAAAACAAAGTCGAGGTAGCTCTGAGTTTATTTCTTCCTGTCATTTTTCTCCTTATTTTCTCTTAATGTCTCCCTCCCTCTATTCTTTCTTCTTAAAATAGTGTTTTTGTAGTTTAAACTGATTGAAGAATTCAACTCATAATTTAAAATCTGATTCAAAAGCTGGAAAATTATACTGCAATACTCTTCTCTTCAAGTGTATATAGTCAATGACAAATATGAAATAATCAATTGCATAAAATAACCTAAAATTAGTTGAGTTTATACTTTCCTTTACACCTCCATGATTTATGTAGAGTGGGAAATCCATGAGAGATACAGAAAACTAAGAAATTTTCTATGAATTCTGAGAATTTTACAAACTGTATGGGCTTTCAGTTTAATGTCATAGGAGAAAACAAATAAGACCCTAAAGATTTACCTAACTGTTTCATTCATGGGTAGAAAAAACTAAAGTTCTGATAAATCCAGTGATTTACTTAAGTATATGCAAACTGGTTGTTGGCAGATCTATAAGGGAAAACACACTTTTTTTTTCCAACTGCTTAAAATTTTTATTTCAAAATTGATAAGTTAAGAGAATTGATAACAATCTTTATCCCAGTTCCTAGGAAGGTGTCCAGTACATGGTATGTGTTCATTATATATTTGCTTTTAAGCAAATGCTTCTCTTTTACTAACAGCTTTCTCTTTATGAAGCACTATTGAATCACAGTTATAGATGGTTCAGGTGTGATTACTATCTAGGTTCAAATTCTGGCTCCTTCACTCAACAGCTATGTTATCTTGGGCAAATGAACTAAATATTCTGTGCTTCCATTTCCCAAATTTCTGCAAAATGAGGATAATAATAATATCTGCCTCATAGATTTTTATGAAGAGTAAATTAAAGTACTTAGAACGATGGTTGGCTAATACATAGTAAAACTCAAAAATGGGAGTTATTTTCTTGATTTATGAATCAATAAAACACATTTTTATAGGACTGAAGGTGTAATTCCCTTTAATTAATGTCATATAAAAATATAGGCATAAGTGTATAATGGAGGTTATGAGGATGGGATGGAATGGGGTTAAATTGGTTATTTATTTTACAAATACATCTTTATTGGCAAAACCATTGACAGTAGGTTTCATTTAGTTGGAGAGCATTTTGGTGAGTCTGTTTGAGTGCCATTGTTTATATATATTTTTAAATATTTTATTTATTTATTTGACAGAGAGAGAGCACAAGTAGGCAGAGAGGGAGGCAGAGAAAGAGAGAGGGAATCAGACTCCCTGCTGAACAGAGAGCCCGATTTGGGGCTCGATCCCACGACCCTGAGATCATGACCTGAGCTGAAGGCAGAGGCTTAACCCACTGAGCCACCCAGGCACCACCATTATTTATATTCTTAATAACATAATAATGTAATCCAAAATCTAGAAGTGACTTTAGAGTTCCTATTGCCTGCTTTCATCCTACAGAAATATTGGTTATGTCCCACTCTACAGAAAAGTTAGTATAACTACTGAGTCAAAGAGTAACTATAAATAAGAAAAAAAGCAGGTGAGACACATTTAATGTAACTTTGGATTGGATGCACCCTATTGCTGGGAAATTAGGAAGAAGAGAGGTTTTGCACAGACATCCTTTTTTCTTTTGCTGCTCTGTCAGGATTTTAGGAGGACATAGAATTTTAAAGAAGAAAATTGATGTTTCTGTGAAATTAGTCCATTTAATTTTTTTAAAGATTTATCTATTATTTAAGAGAGAGAGAGCAAGAGCACACGAGTGGGAGGGAAAGAGGGAGATGGAGGATCTCAAGCAGACTCCATACTGAGTGAGGACCCCAATGTAGGGCTCAATCTCGTGACCATGAGATCATGACCTGAGCTGAAACCAAGAGTTGGATGCTCAACTGACTGCACCACTCATGTGCCCCTAGTCCATTTTTTTTAAGGAGATGCTAAGATATGGATCTTTTTGTGATTTATCATCACAAAGTAATTTATTATATCATTTTTGCCAACAGGTAGGCAAAATGCTTAGATTTATTACAGTACAGCCAAAACTGTATAAATTATAGAAGAAAATATTTATTAGAAGTGGATCAATGAGTGAAACAATCAATTATGCCTTGCCCTTTGCGTTTTAAAAGTCTTTATATGCAGGACACCTGGGTGGCTCAGTTGTTTAAGCATCTGCCTTCAGGTCAGTCATGATCCCAAGGTCCTGGGATCGAGTCCTGCCTCAGGCTCCTTGCTCAACAGGGAGCCCCTTCCCCTTCCCCCTTCCCCCTACTAGTGTGCCCTCTCTCTCTCTCTATCTTTCTCTCAAATAAATCAATAAGATCTTTTAAAAAATCCTTGTATGCTTTTAAAGTCATGTTTATTGAGGTATAATTATATATTATAAAACTTAATCCCTTTTAAATGTGCAGTTTGAGTTTTGACAAATGTACACTGTCATGCCATCACCATTTCATCAAGATATAGACCATTCCCACCACCCTAAAGATATATCTTGTGACCATTTGCAGAAAATCTCTATCTCACACTCTCATTCCCAACCAATGATCTGGTGTTTATCCCTAAAATTTTGCCTTTTCCAGAATATTATATAAATAGACCCATATAATACATGATTTTTGGTATCTAGTTAATTTCACTTAGCATAATATATTTGAGATTTGGCTGTGTCATTACATGTATCAGTGATTTGTTCCTATTTATTGTTGAGTAGTATTCCATTATATGGATGGATCTTGATTTGTTTATCCATTCACTAGTTAAGGATATTTGGATTGTGATCAATTTTTGGTCATTATGAACAATCACATATGGGTATTTATGTGAACATAGATACATTTTCATTTATATGTTTTCTTTTTGAGAGTGTGAATATCTAATAGTAGGATTCTTAAGTTGTAAGTATATATTTCAGTTAATAAGAAACTGCCGATTTTTTTTTCAGAGTGGCTTTACCATTTTGTATTCCTACCAACAATGAATATAAGTTATTGTAAATGTTATCAATTTTTTAAAAAGATTTTATTTATTCATTTGAATAAATTTGAATGTTTGTATCTTTTTATCAGACATATTGGCCTGTAGTTTTCTTTTCTAGTAGTGTCCTTCTCCAGTTATGGTAACAGATTAATACTAGTCTCATAAAATGAATTTGTGAGTGTTTCCTCTGTTCTGATATTTTGAAGGAGTTTGAGAAGGATTGGTGTTAATTCTTCATTAAATATTTGGTAAAGTTTACTGGTGAAGTCATCTAGTGCAGGGCTTTTCTTTGTTGAAAGATTTTTGATTACTGATTCACTCTGAGACACCCAGATGCCCCTCTATTTAGATTTTCTATTTCCTCCTGATTTGGTCTTGTCAAGTTGTAGGTTTCTAAGAATTTTTTCATTTTTTCTAGGTTGTCAGTTTGTTGGCATATAGTTGCTTCTATTATAATTCTTTGAGTTTCTATGGTATCAGTTGTGATTTCTCCTTTTTCATTTATAATTTTGTCAATTGGGGTCCTTTCTATTTTTACATTATTTAGTGTAGCTAAGGGTTTGTCAGTTTTGTTTATCTTTAAAAGAAACAACTCTTAGTTTGGTTAATCTTTTCTCTCTTTTTTCCCCCTCTTTTATTTATTTCTGTTCTAACCTTTATAATTTACTTTCTTTTGCTAATTTTGGGTTCAGTTTGGTCTTCTTTTTCTCATTACTTATGGCATAGAGTTAAGTTGTTTATTTGGGATCTTTTTTGCTTCTTAATGTAAGCACCTGATGCTGTGAATTTGCTGCTTAAAACTGCTTTTGCTGCATCCCACAAATTCTGGTATGTTTTGTCTTATTTTTGTTTGTCTCAAGCAACTTTTTAGTTGCCTTTTTAATTTCTTCTTGGATTGATTGGGTGGTTCAGTAGAGTGTTGTTTATTTTAATATGTTTATGAATTTTCTAGTTTTCTTTTTTAAAAAAATATTTTGTGTATTTGACAGAGGTCACAAGTAGGCAGAGAGGCAGGCAGAGAGAGAGGAGAAAGCAGGCTCCCCGTGAAGCAGAGAGCCCGACGTGGGGCTCGATCCCAGGACCCTGGGATCATGACCCAACCTGAAGGCAGAGGCTTTAACCCACTGAGCCACCCAGGTGCCCCCTCTAGTTTTCCTTTTGTTACTGATTTTGGATTTATGTCATTGTGGTCAGGGAAGATACTTGGTATGATTTCAGTCTTCTCGAATTTGCTTAGATTTGTTTTCTTACCTAACTTATTGTTGATTCTAGAAAATGTTCAATTTGTGTTTGAGACAAATGTATATTCTTCTGTTGTTGGGTGGAATGTTTTGTATATGTCTGTTATGTCCATTTAGTTTATAGGGCTGTTGAAATATTTTGTATTCTTATTGATTCCCTGTCAGGATAATAGATCCATTACTGAGAGTGAGGTATTAAGTTCTCCAACTATTATTGTATTACTTTTTATTTCTCCTTTTAGTTCTGTTAGTTTTTGCTTTATATACTTAGGTGTTCCACTATTGTGCAAATAATTATTTGCAATTATTATATCTTCTTGATGGATTGGTCCCTTCATTGTTATGTAATGAGCTTCTTTGTATCTTTTTACCATTTTTAGTTTAAATTTTATTTTGTCTGATACAAGTGTAGCTACCACAGCTTTTTGGGGTTTACCATTTGCTTAAAATACCTTTTTCCTTCCCTTCACTCTCTTTCTATATGTCTTTAAGGCTAAAGTGAGTCTCTTGTAGGCATCCTATTGTTTGATCTCATTTTTTTAATCCATTCAGCCATTCTCTGTCTTTTAATTAGAGAATTTAATATTTCATTTATTTATTTTATTCAACAAATATTTATTGTGTGCGGGATGTCTGTGTGGCTCAGTGGGTTAAAGCCTCTGCCTTTGGCTCAGGTCATGATCCCAGGGTCCTGGGATCAAGCCCCGCATTGGGCTCTCTGCTCGGCAGGGAGCCTGCTTCCTCCTCTCTCTCTCTCTGCCTGCCTCTCTGCCTACTTGTGATCTCTGTCTGTCAAATAAATAAATAAAATCTTTAAAAAATATGTTTATTGTGTGCACAAAGAAGGAAAAGTGATGCACAAGGGGTGAGGGTGGAGGGAAGGTAGGAAATAAGGACAAAATGAGTCATGTATGGCTCTACACCTTAAGAGGTTTGAATTTAAAATAATTATTGTTGGGGAAGTACTTACTATTGCATTTTGTTAATTATTCTCTGGTTATTTTGTAACTCCATTGTTCCTTCTTATCCTGCTTTTTTGGGTTTTGATATTTTTTGGTATCAGTATACTATAACTTCTTTAACATGTTCTTTTGTGTAATTACTATAAGATTATCACTTATAGTTAACATGAGGCTTACCTAAAATATCTTAAGTTTATAACACCCTGTTTTAAACTGAAGGAAGTTGGCTTCATTAGAATTAGTAAACTTTAACACTTTTATTTTAGGTTATTGCTGTTAAAATTTACATGTTTTTAATATTGTGTGACTAGTAGCAGATTATTGTAGTTATCATTATTTTTACTATTTTTTAGAGTTTCAAGTGAATTACTATTTTGCAGAATCTAACTATGACTATATATTTGCCATTACCAGTGAGATATATGCTACTTTTTTGTATTTTTATGATGTTAATTAACACTATTTTACTTCTACTTAAAGACTCCCTTTAACATTTCTTGTAAGGCAAGTATAGTGGTAATGAACTCTCTCAGCTCTTATTTGCTTGGGAGAGTCTTTATCCCTAATTTCAGTTCTGAAGGACAGCTTTTCCAGGTATAGAATTCTTGATGGACAGTTACTTTTATTCAGTATTTTGAATATGTCATCCCTTTTTTTCCTGGTCTGAAAAGTTTCTGTTGAGAAATCTACTTTAGCTATGGAGGTTCTCTTGTATGTAACTTCTGTCTTTCTTCTTTCGGGACTTAAAATTCCCCCTTTTCCTGATTTTTGACAATGTAAGTATATATCTTGGTCTACCCTTATTCATGTTTAACCTATTTGGCATCTTTTGGGCCTCATGAATCTGGATATCCATTTCTCTTCAGGTTTGGGAAGTTTTCAGCCATTATTGCTATTTTTTGTGTCATATATACATTCCATAGCCTTTCTTTACCCCTTTTCATTCTTTTTTCTCTTTACTCCTCTGACTGGGTAATTTCTAATGTCCTATCATCCAGGTCACTGATTCTTTCTTCAACATGATTGAGTCTATTTTTGAAACTCTCTGTTGAATTATTCAGTTATTGTATTTTTCAGTAGTTCCTGTATTTTTCACCTCTAAGATTTCTTTCTTTCTTGATGGTTGCTTGTACCTTGTTGAAATTCTCATTTTGTTCACGCATTGTTTTCCTAAGTTTGTTTAGTTGTCTATCTGTGTCTTTCTTAAGAGGATTTATCATTCTGAATTCTTTGACAGTTCACAGAGCTCCATTTTTTTTAAGCTCATATTGGAGTTTTATCAGTTGTTTCCTTTGGTAATGTCATATTTACCTGATTTTTCATGATCCCTAAACCTTACATTGGTATCTGTGAATTTGAGTAATTGGGATCCTTTTTTAGACTTTACAGATTTGCTTTGGCAGAGATAGTTTTTCACCAGAAAGCTCAATTTGGGTTTCTGGGTGTGGCTAATAGTAATGTCCTTGGGCTCACGGGGCCTGCTATTATGGTCTATTTTGGGGGTGAGGCAGCTGTTCAAGTTCTCAGGTTAGGGATGGGGGCTGTGTCTATCACTGAGAACAGTTGGATAGGATTTCTGGCTTGTTTCCCTGCCCATGTGAGACTGTAAGATGGGCTTCACAGTTGCTTGGATTCTCTAGTAAGGCTTACTAGATGTTAGGGACTGGGTACTATACTCACTAGTAGATGGGGGTGTGTGAATTAGCTTCCCTGCTCTGGCAGGGGAGCAGGGTGCGATCCAGAGCCTATACAGGTCATTTCTTGGGCACCTGAATCAGTCTAGAGTGTGTACTGAATTTCCTGGTCATGTGAGGCCACCAGATTTGCTCTGCAAATTGGGGAAGCCATGAGCTATGCTCTCTGTCCAAGTACCAGTGAACATAAGACTACTGAATGGGCTATGTTTTTTCCCATATGTTTTAGTTCCCTTGGTTTAACAGGCTGAAGGTTATATTTTTCAGTGAGCAGGGCTATGGGTTAAATTCCCTGCCTGAGCAGTGAGAGAAGCAGCTCTAAAGTCAATAAAGTTTTTTGTTTTCTTAACTCAAACTAACCTGTACCCCAAGTTACCTGATGAAACAGGGCCACTTACTTTGCTTTGCAGAAATTATCTCCTGCTTTTCAGGTCAGACGGGGTCAGAAGACTCTACAGTGAGTGGGGATGTGTCTCAGCTCCCTTGCCTGCATGGAGAGGAGAGAGGCTCCTTTAGGTTACTCTTAATTTTCCAAACAGGCTCTCCAGTTAGGAGGAGCTGGGAGCTAACTTCAAACTTGGCTAAATTTATGCCCTTGCCTATAGGTAGCATAGTAATACTCCATGTCTCATGCTGGTTTTTCTCAGGGGTAGGGAGGTGGCAGTCAACTCTCCTTCCCTTACTCTTGTTTCAAGCACAGCTGAGCTAGAACAACTTCCAAAAGTTGTTTCTAGCTGTTTTAGTCATATGGGGCTAGAAGACACTCTCTGAGGTGAAATTAGTCTATATTTAAGCTCCTTTTTTTTTTTAAAGATTTCATTTATTTATTTGTCAGCACTGTATGCCCTGAAGACTGATCTGACTGCCACCAATGTGCTGCTTAGATTTGGCTTGGAGAAGCCATGTCGGCATTTTACATTTTTAGAATGAAGTTCTGTAGTTTGTAATGGGCAGTAAGATATGTGGTTAGTCAAGAATCTAAGCATACCTATTAGATAAGAATATTTGAACACCAGGAGCTAGGTCTAGTTGTTTCTCTTTACTGCTGAAGAATTTGATAAGAATGACTTTGGAAGTACCCTAGCTAAGAGCTAGTAGTTTCAGATAGTTCTTATCAGAGCAAAAGTAGGTCTTCCTTGCCTTTGCTCAAACAATTTAGTGATTACCAATAATGAAAAGATATACAGTGAAAATAGTATCCTCAGCTGTGTATAAAAATCTGTGGTCAACCTAGTCTGTTTTAAGAATTGAGGAGAGGATTGCAGCTGCCTGCTGTGTCTGTCAAGAAGTATCCAGACAACATGGTGGACTTAGCCAATTTGCAGAAAAGCTCACCTATAGGCCAGGTTTTTTCATGAACCCCCTCTTCCTATTCCTTCCATTTCTGTTATTCTTCTTGCTCTCTGGTCTTTCTGTACCTCTTTGTTTTTTTCATTTAGACCAATTTTTAAATCTCATTCCCTTTCCCCTAACTGATGAAATGGTAGTGATTTTATCTCCTATAATATAGAATTCTTTTGAGAAATGAGCTGTAGGTGCTAATTAACCTAGGTATGTTTATTTGTCCATTTTAAGTTTTCATTTCAATAGTATGTTTATGTCTTTGGGTGAATTTAGTACATAAAGGTACCATTTACGGTATTTTTCCTGAAACTCCTAAGTACCAAATTTCTACCTATCTAGGAGTAGTCATAGCAGTCCCAAGAGTCTTTCGTCAATATATAACTCAATGCTAAAAATGACCTATTTACTACATTAAGCATTTAGGAAAATAGAATGGAAACTGACATAGAATTTGGTTCAAAATATGTATCTAATTTATGTATATATTTTTTGTCAGTGGAGACTGATAAAAGATTTTTTCTAGAGATTATTGTGGTTACATGGCTTCAGTTGAGAATATTTTTAGACTCTGTAAAGTACAAGTAATACAAACTATATGCACTTGTAGATCCAGAAGCCATGCTATCAGGTTTCAAGTGTCTATTCATAGAAAGAAATACAAACTTCAAAGGAAGCTTTCATGTGAAGAAGCAATTTGAATGAACAGAAAAATAATAGACTAGAGAAGGCTGAATTTAAGGAGGGACAATAACATAAAAGCACTTCATTTTGTATAAGGGATCATTAAGAGATGTTTAAAAAAATCAGAATTTGAAGTTAGAATTTCCAGATACCTGAAAGTTGAATATGATTTGGTGACACTTATAATGATATAAATACTTCTAATGCTTGGTATTTCTCTAGTAGATCTGGTAGATAATGGAAGATATCTATATAGGACTGAACTTACAAGACTGGTTAACTTATACGAGGTAGTAACTTATGAGCTGGGAGAATCTGGTTCTTATTTTCCCCTCTTGTTCCTATATTGTATATCAATATAGAGGGTATAGTCTACCAGTCGTTTGGATACAGTCCCCCCCTAGTGGGTGTAACACTAAAAAACAAATAGATTTATGATCAGAGTGTGGTGCTATTCACTCATAAAAGGAAAATAATTTCAGGTAGGAACATGTGTCTATGCAAACTCATATGCTGAAATCTATCTGTCTATCATCTATATCTTGCACATGTTTTGTTATTGCCACACAGGGTTACAAATGAGAAAATTAGGCTATAAGTCTTGATTAAAATTTCATTATATGAGCATTAAAAAAAAAAAAAAAACAGTGCCCATGAAGCAACATTCTGTCATTTTCCCTGGCTTTGCTGTCCTTTTGGGTAGCAATAGGTTCCCTCTGTAACAAACAAGCTTGATGCTATTAGTGCCACAAGGCTCTTCCCATGTGGTATAGATCTGTCTCATTTCTCTGAAATGTATTCTCTTGCATTCCAAAGTCTTTCCTATATTTCCTCTGGAGAAATCATTTCTAATTTAGAAAACTTTGTAGATTGAATCCATATATCGTTTTACGATTTAGTGGTGAAGGAACTCTCTTCTTTGGATACTGGATAATAATAGATTTTGTGGGTATTTCAGCAATATGGCTTGATTCTCTGTGAAAGAATTGCTTTCATGCTGTTGTTTGAAAGAAGAATAACAGCCTTTGTTATTGAAAGAATTGCTTCTATTCATCAAAAATCCTGATGTATCTAATTGACTTTCTGTCCGTGCTGAGATTCTGCCTCCAGCACAGATGTTGAGACCACAGATGTCCACTACACCAAACCAGAAGCATTATTTTTCAAATAGTTTCTTACTTTCTCACATCAAAATTGAAGATATCACAAATCAAAACTCTTTATATAATGGTTTAAAAATGGAGAGACATTTCTGGCAAAGATGGTATTCTACATTTTGAGCATTTTTAGGGGAGATGAGGAGCAGATTATCATTGACTATTCATAATATGTTCTTAGAGAAGACTTTATTTAATAAGCACAGTGTTCTAGAAAACACAGCTTTAGAAAGGTCATGTTGCCTGGCCACATGTTATATATTAAGGAGAATTAATACGATTGGAGATAATTTCTGCTATGGTGTTACTGCTGCTTGTTAAAGCAAGAGCTGGAGGGTATGTGAACTAAATATTCCTTAGTTCACAGGGTGGTGCATGATACATTCTCTTGGCTCTCTGCACAAAGTCATAAATTGATTGAATGAGCTGAAAAAGAAATCCAAAAGAATTTTCAGAGGGCAAGTACTTATTGGGAGCTATTTTTGATCAAATGGCTACTTGGCTATATTACATGAAGAACATCACATAATCTCTAACTGCTTCATTTACTTCATAGGTCAAGTACAATTCAGTCTGTGTCTACATGGCACCATTGCAACTATCTAAAATCAAAACATTGTCTCTTAAAATGAGTTTGATTGATTCTCTTTCCCTTGAGTTGACAGGTTGGTTTGGGTGCTGTATAGACAAAGCCTCATTTATCAGCAATAAAAACTTATCCATTGAAACTCTACTGATACATAATTTGTGTTGTTTTGATTTGGGTGGATCTAAAGTTTATCTTAGTATGACCTATCAAAGACAGCAAAATTAGTATGCATAAACTAAATGAGACTGTAGAGGAGATTAGATCAAGATGGAGAAATGAGCATATGATTTTATATTCTTTTCCACCTCAAGTTCCTAGATTAAACAGAAAATACTTAGATATTTGAAAATAATAAGTCCACAATGACTTATTGTGGACTTGTAGTCCATAAAACAAAGAGAACAACTATAATAAAACATGAAATTAGTTGATTGAGGAAACTACAGCTTTCAAACTGCACAATGGGATCATGCAAAATATATGAGGGTATTCCTAAGGGGCCTCTACATTTAAGAACTTATGATCTAAGGGACAGAGGAATCCCTGAGGAAAAATGAAAGCAGTTAACTGGGATGTCATCCTGGGACAAGCAGATGAATTGTTTCACAACTAATTCCAGAGTTCCAAGCCACTGGTATTTTTTCCTAGAATAGTGAGTGTGAGATTTGGGTCACAGATGAGGTCTGGTCCTTGGTGGGTTATAACGCCAGATAGGACAGAAAGCCTTCACTCCTGGTAGTGTCTGGGTGACTCAGTTGGTTACGTGTCAGGCTCTTGATTTTGGCTCAGGTCATGATCTCAAGGCCTCAAGCCCAAACCCCGCATTGGGCTCCTTGATCAGCAAGGAGTTTGCTTGAGATTCTCTCTCCCTCTCTCTCCCCCACATGATCTCTCTCTCTCCCTCTGTCACAAAATAAATAAAATCTAAAAAAAAAAAAAAAAAGAAAAGAAAAGAAAGCCTTCACTCCTATAAAATTGTTTGCTGAGATTTCCTTGTTAGGTAGATTGTCCTGCTTCTTTACCATGGTGGCAACATAGAGATCATAGTAAATAGAAATAATATTTATAAACAGGTGAACAAGGATAATCAAATAAAATCATAAGCATACATCTAAGAATCATCATGCATTAGTGGCAGTGAACTAAATGAATGTAATACCCCAAAAAAGAAAGTCAATGATATATGGAGTAAAGGGATTGGAAATAAGTATAAATAATACTCCCAGTGGTATGGGAAATTATATCTCACCCATGAAACAAGAAATCTTGGAGATTAAAACAGTATATTTGATAAAGAATTGTATAGATAGATTTAATAGCAGGTCCGCATGACTCAAGCAAGAATTAATGAGCTGTGAGATTAAGCAAAATAATTTCATCATATAGTATAAAGGGACAAATAGATGAAAGCTCTGAAAAACAACCTGAGGGTTTTGAAGGGGCGGAGGGTGGGAGGTTGGGGGAGCCAGGTGGTGGGTATTATGGAGGGCACACATTGCATGGAGCACTGGGTGTGTTGTAAAACTATGAATTCTGTTATTCCGAAAAGAAATGAAATTTTAAAAAAATGTAGAAAAAAAAAAAAGAAAATTATGGAAAAAAAACTTGAGATAAGTGTGAATTTAAATATCAATGTTATAGAAGTTTCTGAACGTGAGAAATAATCAAAGAAAATAATCAAAGAAATAATCAAAGAAAAAAAATTCCAGAGATGAAGATAGATATGAATTTTCAGATGGCCTGTGAGTACAGAGCTAAGTGAATAAGAAAAGACCCACCTGCAAATAGGTTTAATGTGGTGAAATCTCAAAACTAAGGAATAAAAAATTCTAAAAATTCAGAAAGTAAAAAATCTATTTCTTATGATAAATGGAAATCAGATTAATGTTCTGTTTCTCATTGGAAGCATTGGAGACTAGAAGGAAATGAAGAAATATCTTCAGAGTTTAAAAGGGAAATAATTTTATTTTTTCTATTTTTAAATTTTTAAATATTTTATTTATTTACTTGACAGAGAGAGACAGAAGGAACACAAGCAGGGAGAGTGGGAGAGGAAGAAGCAGGCTTCCCACTGGGAGGGAGCCCAATGCAGGGCTCGATCCCAAGACTCTGGGATCATGACCTGAGCCGAAGGCAGACACGTAATGACTAAGCCACCCAGGCGCCCCTAAAAGGGAAATAGTTTTAGATCCATAATTCTATACTTTCTTAAGCTAGCTCATAATTTGTGGGGGTAAGGAGTTAATTTTTTTTCCAGATTTATAAAGGCTCAGGATGTTTAGTAAACATAGAAGCATTCTAAAAGAAGTACTAAGTAGCAAAGAAAAGTTTTTTTTAATTATTTTTTTAAGATTTTTATTTATTTATTTGACAGACAGAGATCACAAGTAGGCAGAGAGGCAGGCAGAGAGAGAGGAAGGGAAGCAGGCTCCCCACTGAGCAGAGAGCTGGATGTGGGCCTCGATCCCAGGACCCTAGGATCATGACCTGAGGTGAAGGCAGAGGCTTAACCCACTGAACCACCCAGGCGCCCAGAAAAGGTTTTTTAAGCAAAGTGAAAGCAAAACACAAATACAAAGGGAATATATAGGGCACAAGGAATAATGATAATATGTGATATTAAACTAAACAGTGTTAAAATTGTAGTCATGACTACTTAAAGATTTATTTAGCACATACTATTTTTCAGATACTGTTTTTTTTATTTATTTATTTATTTATTTATTTATTTAGATTTATTTGTTTTAGAGAGAGAGAGAGAGAGAGAGAGTGCACTAGTGGGAGGGGCAGAGGAAGAAGAATGGAGAATCTCAAGCTGACTCTGCACTGAGCATGCGGAGCCCGATGCAGGGCTCGATCTCATGACCCTGAGATCTGACCTAAGTCAAAACCAAAAGTCAGTCACTGAACTCGTCTGTGCCATCCAGGTACTGTTTTAGAATTAATACTTAATAGAATGTTTAAGCATTCATGTTACAAATATAAGGAGGAATATTGGTGTACTAACATAAATATGTATATCTTCCAAATCACCAAAGGAAGAGAACAAAATGAGAATTAATCAATCCAGCAAGAGTAAGAAAGGTACATGGGAAGCATCCAGAGGCATGGTTTACTAAAAAACGACATAAAAAATATGTATATCTTCCAAATCACCAAAGGAAGAGAACAAAATGAGAATTAATCAATCCAGCAAGAGTAAGAAAGGTACATGGGAAGCATCCAGAGGCATGGTTTACTAAAAAACTAAAAAAACGACCAAATATACTGAAATATATAGTCATAATCACATTAAAGTTACAATTGCATTAAAAGATTATAATTCTCTCACTTAAAGGTAAAGGCTTTGATTTGATTAAAAAAATCAGGTTATTAGATATATCTGACAATTTTGTATTCTTCTTCAGTCACTCAGCTGTTTCCTTCCCTTTGAATATACCAATTATCTCTGTACTAACTCACTGGTACTGCCTTTATGAATCTGGAGAAAGAAGGATGTCTCAAAAACAATTGTAGTGTGGCTTTTGCCAGATGGAATAGAGTGTAATCCAATATACAGAGATCCATAGAGAAACCAAAAAAATTTTTTGAGAGAGCTAAAAATTATTATCAGCATGGATTAAAAGAGACAGTGACCCTTCAATATTTAAAAGGACCTTTTAGAAGGGAGGGAGGTGGGGGGATGTGTGAGCCTGGTGATGGGTATTAAGAAAGGCACAGATTGCATGAGCACTGGGCGTTACGCACAAACAATGAATCATGGGACACTACATCAAAAAGCTAATTATGTACTGTATGGTGACTAACATAACAGAATTTAGAAAAAAAAATTAAAAGGACCGTTTGATCCTCCAAATTCTACAACCAGGAAGCAGGCTGAGAAAGCTGTATATCAACGGATGAGGCAATATTCCCCAATGCCTTCTTCAGATATGGCCAAGGAAGAGGAAGGACATCCTAAGAATGGATCCCATAGCCAAGGAAAATAATGGGCTTGGAAGTTTTTCCTAATAAGCAGGACTTGGGCCTAATTAAGACACATTTTCTGTGCCAGGGTAGGGGGAACTGTCCAGAGTGACTTAGAATAGCTATAGACCAGTGGCTGGTAATTGTCTCCCATTTCTCCCCTTTTGAAATGGTAATGCTTATTGCAGTTATTTTGTCCTATTCCCACCATTTATGTTGGGTGTATGGAGTAGGAGAGTAGATATATTGTCT
This sequence comes from Mellivora capensis, assembly GCA_004024625.1. Lineage (NCBI taxonomy): Eukaryota > Metazoa > Chordata > Mammalia > Carnivora > Mustelidae > Mellivora > Mellivora capensis. Next base: position 36,850 of record PISX010013651.1, on the reverse strand, counting down.
TTAGAGTTTCACGGTTCTTTACGTGAAGAGCAACTACATGTGGATCCAATGTAGATCACAAGATTTGGAACTTTATGTCTAATTCTGTTTTTGACACTTTGTGGCCTTAGAGGGATAAGTTTTTTCTATGTGTGAAAGTGAAAATTTGTGGCCAAGTGGGTGGGCTGTGGTACACTGGAAAAGTGCAATCAATTTTCACTCCTTTGTACCATGCTACCTTGCAGTCTTCCCTGAGGAACAGTCATTGACTTTGGACTCAGTCACAGACTTAGTGCTTTGTTAGCAGTGTGATAAAAATAGAGGTATTAAATGTGCTTGTATTGTTTAAATGGCTTCTTACATTTATTCCATCTACCATGAGAAGAGAGTGGCTTAGGTAGGTACTGGTCCTAGAATGAGACATATAGAATGGTCTTTGAGTCCAGACCATAGTCCTGTGGGTTGAGAATACCCTAGCCAAGAACAGAGATCTACAGCCGAACTTCAGACATTTGAGTGAGAAATGAGAGCTGGTTATTGAAGGGTGCTGAGTTTTGGGGTTGGTTATTGTACAACATTATTGAAACAGAAAGCAAATACAATGAGGATTGGTTAGAAAGAGTAACTAAAGACGTATCTGTTAAGATGGGCTTGGTTTTGCTGCCACAACCAACAGGCAATATCTCAGTGGCTTATGTCCATAAGGGTTTGTATATTACTCATGCTGCATATCCATTGAGGATTGGCTCCATTGGCTGTGGCTTTCCTTTTGGATCCAGGCTGATAGAGCAGTTTCAGTCTGGAACATTTGTAGTCTCATGGCTAAGAGGGGAAAATGAGGATGGCAGAGCATGTGCTAATTCTCAAAGCTTCCAGCCAAAAGTAACCAGTGACAATGCTGCTCATATTTCCTTGCCCCAGGAAGTCATATGGCTACTCTTAAGGTCAAGAGTGGGGAAATGTGTAATCCTCTCAGAGAAGATCAACCATAACAGGTTAATAACAAGTTAAAAAAAAAAGAAAAGGTTATTGTTGTGCTAAATATATTTGTGTCACTTCTGCATAGATTTTCTCAGTTGGTATAAAAACATATTGGTTATTAATCTGATTAAAAGAGAAAACAATTGTTATAATGAAGTAACTTCAACTTTTCATATACTTGCAATATGTATCATGGCATGTTCCCCATTATGTTGAATGCTTGGGGATTGAAAATTAAAAGTAAAATCCTCAGTGTCCCATTTGGCCTTTAAATTATTTGGATTCTTAGGATCTATCAATTGCTTGATTTCTATGGTAGAAAGAGGACTGGTTTTTGAGTATCCAAATTCTGACCTCTTTTTTCCTGTTCAGTTGTTTGAGCTCTTTGAATCTGTTTTCTTAACAGTAAAATGGGGAGAATAATATCTATATTTCTTTGGATATCTTAGAGGATTAAAAAGGTGTACTTTAAAAATTCTGATGATTGGGCACCTGGGTGGCCCAGTGGGTTAAAGCCTCTGCCTTTGGCTCAGGTCATGATCCCAGGGTTCTGGGATCGAGCCCCACATCGGGCTCTCTGCTCAGTGGGGAGCCTGCTTCCTCCTCTCTCTCTGCCTGCCTCTCTGCCTACTTGTGATCTCTGTCTGTCAAATAAATAAATAAAATCTTAAAAAAAGTCTGATGATTGGGGTATTCAGTAAATGATTACTGGTACTGTTATTGCTTTCCTTGGTGTTATTGTTCATATCCAGGAAATTTCCTGGATAATCAGCCCTTTGCAGATTAATTCTTGGTTATTTTATTCTATATGTGTAATCTATATGTACAATTCAAATAGATGACAGTAAGATGAGGTTTTTTTTTGTTTTGTTTTGTTTTGTTTTGTTTTAGTATAGTGGTACCCAGGCCCAAATAATGGCAACCTGACTCACAAGTTTTGAACTATCAATCCACTTATTGTTATTGTTAAAATTAAGAAATTTGAAATACTTTTCAATAAAATAATTTTTATGGAGACAATCATTTGGAAACTACAATATCATTAGGAGAATGATATATTGGACCAGTCATAAAATTATGTTATAATAATTATCCAGTATCATTCCAAGGAATATACTCAGATATGCATCCTTCAGAAGGCAGCATGTACTGTTTTCACAACTGGAATATGTAAAATTTTGTCAGATTCCTTAACAGTGTTGTTTTTTCTCTCCCTCTTTTTCTATTATTTGATCTCTAAGCAATATATACTGTAAATTCAAAATGTATAATGTTTTTGCTCAAAAGGGGCTGCTAAAAGCCCAGCATACTGAATCTTCTTTGAACTCAGGGGAAGATTCACACAGACAATGCAATGTTGGAAGAACTACCTATTTTTTCAGAGGACAGAAGATTTGCCCAAGATTTTTGAAGCTCTTATTCCTGGGATAAGATGTGATAACAGCCAGGTTACTTCTGGAAACGCTTTTTTATGAAATCAGCCAGTCATGTACTCCTCAACTCTGTGCTGGGATCTGTGGGGTGTACAGAATTGTGAGACTTCATGGACTCCATCTTTAAGTAGTTTCCAATAGATGCTAGAAGTTAAAATAATAAATATGCAAGGCTATGATGTAATACTGTGTCAGACTAAGCAAATGTGCTATAAAAATTCACCAAAGGGTACAATGAAGATTTGAGAGAGAAATGAAGTATCAGTTTAGCTTTGAACAACCCAAAATGTTTCAAATTATGGGAAGATCTTGAGTAATGATAGGGAAGTGGGAAGAGCTTGCTTTGTAAAAAGAGTGAGCAGATCAGAGTACTAGAACATGGCTGGGAACCTAGGGAAATTTATCTGGAGAGTATATCTTGAGAGTTACATAAGGTTTCAGAATTGATTTAGAAATACATGAAGAGGAGAGAGGATGGAGTGAAAAGTACAATGGTGTTGAAGGCAGGAAACCCAGGATCCAGTTTTTGTCCTGCTTTATTTTTATTCATTATTATTTTTTTTATTTTGGAGAGAGAGCAAGCACACACACATACTCTTATACTCCCGAAGAGGGGAAGGGGCAAAAGGGAAGGAGAGGGAAAAGGAGAGAGAATCTGAAGCAGACTCTGCACTGAGAGGAAAGCCTGTCACAGGGCATAAACTCATGATCTAGAGATCATGACCTGAACTGAAACCAAGAGTCTGATGCCCAACCGGCTGAGCCACCCAGGTACCCCTTTGTTCTGCCTATAAGTGGCTTTAATGATTAAGAATATAGGATCTTTATTGTTATAGATCTCAAGACTAGTGGCAAACACATATACATGAAAACAACACATTCTCAGGTAAGTGCATATTTAAAATTATGATAAAGTCTGAAGGACAAAAAGAAAAGAAGGTGAGTTTGAAGCACAATGAGCAGGGAAGGGCAGCATGAGACTGAGGAGGTAGGCCTTGGGTAGAATCATGTTACATACAAGGGCTTTCCTTCTAAGAGTCATGGAAAAGACATTTTCTTTACATTAACAATGGGTGATCTGTTTAGGTTTGCATTTTGTCATTGTCATTAAAACTCCATTATTAGAAAAGTTTTAGATTTTTACAGCAATTTACAGCAAAATTGAGTAGAAGGTAAAGAGATTTCCCATACACTCCCTGCCCCTACGCACGCGTTGTCAACATTCCCCACCAGAGTGAGACATCAGTTACAACTGGTGAACTTGCACTGACACATCATAATCACTCTAAGTTCATAGTTTACATTAAAGATTTGCTATTGGTGTTGTATAGTCTATGGTTTGGACAAATGTATAATGACATGTATCCATCATTATAGTATTACACAGAGTATTTTCACTATCATATAAATCTTATGTGTTCTGCCTATTTACCCCTTCTTCCCCAATTTCCAATCAGTGGCAACCACTGATATTTTTACTGTCTCCAGAGTTCCCTTTTTCCAGAATATCATATAGTTTGAATCATATAGTATGTGGCCTTCTCAGATTGGCTTCCTTCACTTAGTGATATGCATTTAAAGTTTCTCCGTATCATTTCATGGCTTGATAGCTCATTTCATTTTATCACTGAGTAACATTCCACTGTCTGGATATACCACAGTTTATTCATTTACCTACCGAAGGACATCTTGATTGCTTCTAAGTTTTGGCAATTATGAATAAAGCTGCTATGAACATTCATGCACAGGTTTTTGTGTAGACATATGTTGTCAGCTCCTTTGGGTACCTACTAGGGGGCTGGATTGTATGGTAAGAATATGTTTAATATTGTGAGTAATCACCAAATTACTTTCCAAAGTGTTTATAATATTTTGTGTTCACACCAGTGGATGATCATTCTTATTGTTCCTTATCTTGCCCAGCATTTGGTGGTGTTAGTGTTTTGGATTTTGGACATTCTAATAGGTGTGTAGTGGTATCTCATTGTTGTTTTAATTTGCATTTCCCTGAGGACATATTGTATGGTGCATCTTTTCATATGCTTGTTATATGTATATTTGGTGAGTATGTGTTTAGGTCTTTCATCCATTTTTGAGTCAGGTTGTTTTTTTTTTTAGTTGCTAAGCTTTAAGGACATTTTGTATATTTTGGATAATAGTCCTTTATAAAATGTATCTTTTGCAAAATATGTTCTTGTAGTCTGTGTCTTGTGTTCTTCTCATGTTTCTGATAATATCTTTGCAGAACAGAAGTTTTTAATTTTAATTAAGTCCTGGTTATCGGTTATTTATTTCATGATCATGTTTTGGGTGTTCATTAGGCTTGCAATTTTGAAAAAGCATTCCAGTTGCAATGTGAAGAAAAGTTTGGAGGAGATAAAATAGGTATGAGATAAATGAGATAAAATATAATAATGTAATGCCAATATAGGTATGTAGGGGAGTTTCACAGAAAGGCAAAACACAACACCTACTTGATTCTACCTTCCTGTGACCAAGGAAGAGTATTACTTAACCTGCAGGCCGGTAAGGCAATGTTACATTTTTCTAAGGCCTAGCTGAGTACAAAAGGCATCTTAACAGAGTTTGGAAAAAACAAACACATTTGTTCCCATCAGGTAATATGTGCTTACACTAATCATTGTGTCTCTGTTCCTTTCTCTAGAAGCTTTAGCAAATGGTCAGAAACTCTTTTGACTCAATATTTTCTTTCTCTTTATTCCCTTGGAATAATGCCATGTTTCTAAAATACAACAAAAATTAAAATAAACATGTTGGTACAAATAAAGAAGCAGACTTCCAAAGTAGGATTAGGAGTCATAGTAAATCTCACATTTTAAAAATAGACTCATTATCTTCAAACATGCTCTGTCATACTCACATGTGGTACTGGGCAATGCCGTGATGAGTTGTCCCATCACATGTGCCCCAGCCTTGGTGGACACACACCAGACGCACATGACTTTCAAATCATGGAGTAATTCAAGAGGCCCATTAGGTCATTTTGAGCATTTTGCTGCCAGGGTTGCATTTTTCCTTAGAAAAGAGCTTTAACCTCCTGGCCTAGTTGAGATTTAAACAGGTCATGTGAAACAGTTCTTGCCTCCTTTTGGTGTCTCTATAGTAACTGAAGCTTATGAACATTTTTTTTTCATTCTTTATTCTTTCGGGATTTTTCATTTTCAGTTTTCTTTTTCATACTCCTTATATAGAATTTTAATCTAATTCTTTTATATTTTGGCATATCTGAGGCTTAGGCAAAAACAAGCTATTGCTATTTCTAGCAAAGCAAGTCAAGGGAGTTTGCCTTTGAAATATTCCATTTGCTAGATGGTCATAGGATCTTGTCCATTGGATCAATATATTATACTAGATGGTCCTTCAGAGCTACTTAAAAGCCTTCTGCGTCCCTCCTGTTCACCTGCACATCCAGAGCAAGACTACTCACTCACATTCTTCCTTCAGCAAATGCATCCCCTGGAACTACTCTTTAGAAAGCTGTTCTGTCATGGGTAGCCAAAATGAAACTATTTATGAAGTAGGGTCCATTTTCTATTTTTAGGTAAGTGTAAAACATCACACACCTAAAAAATCTATAGTTTCATCCTGGCCAACTTGATTTGCTTAGATAACTTTTATATTCTATTCAAAAGAGATTGCTCTAGGTAATATAGACATTTTAACAATGTTTATTCTTCCGATCCAAGAACATGGAATGGTCTTCCATCTTTTTATGTCTTCTTCAATTTCTTTCATGAGTGTTCTGTAGTTTCTCGAGTACAGATCCTTTACCTCTTTGGTTAGGTTTATTCCCAGGTATCTTATGGTTCTTGGTGCTATAGTAAATGGAATCGATTCTCTAATTTCCCTTTCTGTATTTTCATTGTTAGTGTATAAGAAAGCCACTGATTTCTGTACATTGACTTTGTATCCTGCCACGTTACTGAATTGCTGTATGAGTCCTAGTAGTTTGGAGGTGGAGTCTTTTGGGTTTTCCATATAAAGTATCATGTTATCTGCGAAGAGAGAGAGTTTGACTTCTTCCTTGCCAATTTGGATACCTTTTATTTCTCTTTGTTGTCTGATTGCTGTTGCTAGGACTTCTAATACTATGTTGAACAAGAGTGGTGAGAGTGGGCATCCTTGTCGTGTTCCTCATCTCAATGGGAAGGCTGTGAGCTTCTTCCCATTGAGGATGATGTTTGCTATGGGTCTTTCATAGATAGATTTTATGAAGTTCAGGAATGTTCCCTCTATCCCTATACTTTGAAGTGTTTTAATCAGGAACGGATGCTGGATTTTGTCAAATGCTTTTTCTGCATCAATTGAGAGGATCATGTGGTTCTTCTCTCTTCTCTTATTGATTTGTTCTATCACATTGATTGATTTGTGAATGTTGAACCACCCTTGTAACCCAGGGATGAATCCCACCTGGTCATGGTGATATGTCTCTTGGAATAAAAATTCATCAGTTCATGTGCACTAAAAAGAACATTGGCATGGTGTTTATTGGTTTGTAAACCTGCCAGAATGTAAAGAATGAAAGTTGCTTTCAAGTTGACCATCATTTATGTCCTTAACAGAAATAGAATGTTATTTCTGCTCATCAGTACCTATAGCAACAGGGAGTTCTGCATTTAACTTTGGCTAATTATATAAGACAATATTTTGATATACTTATCTTTTTTTTATCCATATCATCACCTAATGAAAAAGTATATAGACATCCTATTCTTGTGTATTCTTGAAACTTATCTTTTGGTGAACACTGAGTCTTTGAAAATATTCCTTGTAGTGGACCTTTTGGAGGTGAAACATTAAAAAAAAACATAAAAACTTAAGTCTAGACTTTAGACCATTAATGGTTTGTTTTCTCTTTTTTAAAACTAAGAGCTTTTGGTTGAGTTTGAGTTTAGATATCTGGTTCTGTGATATTTTGAGATACTAGTCTGTGGGTTTTGTCTTCTGCATTTTCCCCATCATCCCATTACCTGCTCCTTCTGTAGACAGTGATTATGTAATGCTGACCTCAGGGAGGCCTGTGGCAAGACAATAAAAATAGTCCACATGTTTTTAAGGACTTAATGGGTGGCAATTACTGGTTATAAAATAATTCTCTTAAAGGATTATGAGATGAAAATGATTTCCCTCTGATGTATCTTTAACATTTACTTAAAGAAGGAAAATAGGAGGGGTGTATGGCCCAAGAACATAGCAGAACTGTCTTGATTTTTTATTGCATATGGGCTGGATCTAAGGGAATAGAGAGATTCCTGGGGTATCCAGTTTGGCGAGATAACAGGTAGCTTTCCAAGCATGGCAAAAATTATCAGAGGCTACTGGACATGAAGAGGCTAGGGTGAAAGGGTCACAAGAAATCCATCTCAGTACTAATATTGGGGTACCAGACCCACTAATTTGTTTAATAGGTGCTATAGGAAACCATAGTTCCCCAATATCTTGGTCCTACATCAGCCCTTTGGTATAGTATCTCTAAACATTGGCATGGACCACAGAACTTATTTAATGCCTGACCATAAATTTCCTCCGGTTTATGGGGATGACAACTTGAAATGTAAATTAGGTTGCTTTATAGAAATGTTGATTATTTCTCACATGTTTGAATTTGTCACATGCCTAATATTTATATTATCTACATGTATGTATAGTGTTCCCTTAAGTCACTACTCCTGTAAGAAGAATTAGTTTAAATCTTATAAATACATAGCCTGGAGTCTTAAAGGACATCAAGTATTGCAATTATGTCCTATTTATACATTAGGCACTTAGTTATTTTAGTTTTCTTTAGGAGAAAATAGGAAAGAAAGCCACCTTTCCTTCCTGTCCTGAATAATTTCTCTACCATTCTGGGTATAGGAAAGCCAGCAGTGGGAGCAGCTGCCATCATTGGAGCCATCATCTTGGAGCAATAATCTTTAGAAAAAAGGCAGAAGAAAGCAGGCCTTATTTCTAGACCATTTTGGCTTCTGTCTTTTAAGAGAATTTGTTTTTTAGGAAATCATTTTTTTAAAGATTTTATTTATTTATTTGACAGACAGAGATCACAAGTAGGCAGAGAGGCAGGCAGAGAGAGACTGAGAAGCAGGCTCCCTGCTGAGTAGAGACCGAAGGCAGAGGCCTCAACCCACTGAGCCACCCAGGTGCCCCAATCATTTTTATTTCATACATTCACTAAGAAAATCCATGATTTACTGATTATTTTAGTTGAACTGGCATTTCAGTGTATATTTTCCAATATATTTTTTCCTTAAAGTTGAAATGTGTGTGTGTGTGTGTGTGTGTATGTGTGTATGGCATAACATTTTCTTTCTGCCTCTTCTCCTTTCTTATAGCTTTAAAGAAAGCCCAAGGGAAAAATAAAAATTAAGGCAGACAGGAATTATTGGCTTATTTTCTATTTTATATTTAGAGTGTTGACAAAATTTGTACAGTTTTAGATAGGTCAAAATGTTATAACAGGGTGTTTAGTTTAGGACTTTACTATGTCAAGTCAAAATCTGGGCAATTTCTATTTACCGGTTGACAATATGTGCCTCTATCTGGCTACTGAATCAGATTGCACAGTAAGCCTTACCAAAGAAGGCCTTCTCCCTAGTACCATCTTCCCAAGAGCTATGGTGACATAAATTAGAGAATGAAGGACCATTTTGGAAGAATTTTCTGTTGGATTACATGGAAAATTATTAGAAAATTTTTGAGGGAGAAGCCACTGTCAAGTGGCTTCTCCCTCAGCCCTATGTTATTGTGGTTATTGACATTAAACTGTTTTGATTACATGTGTTTGCTCATATGTACCGATACACATACATTTGTATCTGTCATAAGAAATCCCCCAAAGAAATATAAAACAATAAGGAACATAGGGCCGAACAGTTACTCAAGAGAGAAAGACCTAGAGGAAAATGAAGTAGAAGCTTTCAAAAGAAGGGAGGGCAACAAGTTAGGATTGTTAGATTTATCAAATAAAAGTTAGAATTAAATTGGAATTACAGGTAAATAATGTATATTTTTAAAATGTAAGTATGTCTTAAATTTTGCATGGAACATAGCTATAGTAAAAAAAGTATTCATCATTTATTTGAATTTCAGATTTAATGGAAATCTATATTTTATCCGGCAACTATGGTACAAAGTAAGCATGTTTTGTGGATACTTTTGTGGAGTAGAGGGGAAGTGGCTTTCTCAGAGAAGTCAGAGGTAGGGTCCAGAAATAGTGTCCAGTCCCAGGACAAATTCAAGAAAATCCTGCATCCTGGAGAGGAGTATGGGTGAGGCCTAGTATCCCAGTTATTTCCTGCTTTGAAGGAATTTCTCTGGATTCTCACTTGAGAGAAAAAAGTAAGTGGATTAATTAGCAGAAAAATAGGGGCTGATTCTTAGAAATGAACATTTTAGAATAAACACTACATCAAAAACTAATGTTGTACTATATTCTGGCTAATTGAGCATTACAAAAAAATGACTATTTTATTTTATTTTTAAATATTTTATTTATTTATTTGATAGAGAACACAAGCAGGGAAAGCAGCAGAGGGAAAGGGAGATGCAGACTTCCCGCTGAGCAGGGAGCCCAATGTGGGGTTTGATCCCAAGGACTCTGAGAGCATCACCTGAGTGGAGGGCAGCTGCTTAACTGACTGAGCCACCCAGGCGCCCCAGAAATGACCGTTTTAGGAAAGAAAGAACAATAACAACAATCCAAAGGTAAAGAGTTTTGAGACTGATAGATAACCTGATGTGGAGGATGAGGCAGAAATCATAAAAATGTCCACCATGTTTAATAATGAATCTCCAGGTTAGCTCTCTATTCCATGGGCTTTTCTGGAGAAAAAAGGGAGATGTGGGTGGGACTGGATTTCCTAAACTCGGCAAGTAAGAGTGAATGGGAGAGAGTCTGGGGTTTCTTTTTTCTCAATTGTTTTCTTTGCATTCATGTGTATTTATATAAACATATGTGTACTCATATAGTGAGAACTAGTATAAATGTAGCTTTTAGCTTGGTGATTTAAGTAATAACTCTAAGATTAGTGAAAAATGTCATATGCGTAGGCCAATATTTTGGTCATTTTTATTTCTCAGTTGCATTTCCTTGTTTTTTTTACTCTGGAGTCTGCAAACATAGAATTCATATAATCAATTTAAATTTTCTTTTGATGTTGATCTTCATCAGCTCTTAGTTTAAATACCAAATATTTCACACAACACAGATTCTTGTTTTAATCCGTGAATGTAACCAGCATTTCATATTCCCCTTCATGTGCTTGCTATTAGTAAGCCTCCAAATGCTGTTCTCAATTACACAGATATGCTAAGAGTATGTATAGCAGAAACTTGCTAATTTGTAACTTAAAAGCCTGGAAAACAATGACTTAATTAATTGGATATCTGGTATTTTTTATATTATAAAACAATTGAAAGTTAACTAGGTTGGGAAAGAATTATTGTGCTTTATATCATGCACTATTTTATATGAACAGATAATGGCTTATTGGAGACTTCTGACTTAGCTCATGACTGTAACTATGTGTTTGACAGCTATGTATTTAGGTAGACAGCTATGTATTAGGTTGTAGGTCAGTTTGCCAGAAGTCAATTTACTGAATGACTAATTCACTGAATTATATAAATTTCTTAGAGTTGTACTTTTTCCAATGTCTCTGCTACATTACTCCCCTACATTATATGCAAATGGGTGTTTTCCCTTAAATGCAATTTGCTGAATTCTCTGCGTACACTTATGTTTGCCCTTGTGTCTGGTGGCAAAGGGTTAAGTTGGACATTTGCATTAGAATATTAGGCTAAAACATTAGTTTGGGCCTTTGGCACTGAGAAATGCTAAACGGAGAACTAGTAAAGAATGATGGCCGGATGAAGAGGACTGGAATCTTCCTTTGCCATTAGAGAGCTGTGTGATCTTGCACAAAAAATTTATCTTCTAAAGGCTTAAGTTTCCTGATTTCAAGGCATTATCAAGTGTGTCAACTGTGAAATGGATCTATGGAAAGAAAGAAAGTTGCATTGTACATACAGTGAACTAAGGAGAACTTATGGTCCCTTTTACCTATGGAGAAGTGTGTTCCTCCTGTAAATAATACCTGTTGTGTGTGTGCTGATGGATAGAGGTTGAGGACATGGCTCTCAGATCCCTTCCAGCCCTGATAGTCCATGATTTCATCATCTTCCAGGCTGACTGGAACTGCTGTTTTTGGTGTAGGGTTTCTGTGCCCGTGACTTAAGGGAGTTTCCACTTGATACCAATCCAGGAGATTTACAATGCAGGTTTGGATAACATGCTTTAGCTAATGGGATTTAAAAGCAGACACTGAAAACAATCTTATTAATCAAATGTCAATGTCCAATATGTCAAAATAAAATTCTTTAACTTTTAACATCCTTAAATCATTCATTTATTCAACAAAAATTTATTATGTACCTGTTATATTCTTAGAGTAGATCTGGAGCATAGAGGATAAGAGTTTTCACAAAGAGCTCACAGTCTTTTAGGAAGACAGTCATGCAGTCAAGCAAGCAAGTGTAATACTAAGTGTGTTAAGTCACAGTGTAGTAAGTTCCTTATAAACTATATACAAGGTTATATTGGATATGGCAAGTCTCAGAATGATGTCACTCCACAGCCTCTTTATGAGATTCGTTCAACACGGATCCCAAGCTGCTATCCACTGGATTTGCCACTCTGGCTTCAGCTGGCTTGAACTACCCCTAACAGCATATCTACAAATTGGACAGTGTCCTGTGGGGCAGGGTGGTAGGAAAGAAGTCCTCAGTAGAGATCATGGTGCCTAATTCCATTGATAAGTTATTCTTTTCCAAATAGTTTGAACTCAGTATATAGAAGAGGTAAGGCTATTGTTAATGGGAACAGAAACTGGAATATACTGTGGTATAATAAAGACGGGATATGAAGAAAGGGCTTTAATATATTCTTGTTTCTGGGGATGAGTTGATGACAAGTCAAGGAACAGCCCTGGGTTCTCAGCGCTGTTCTCTTTCCTGGACAGCAAATGCTGTCTCCTTGAAGGCTGACCAGTATTCTGGCATTCCCTTGGGGTCCCTCTTTCTTATTTATATCCCTGTTCTTACAGAGAATGCCCATTTATTTGTAGACTGAGTCTCTGTTTTTAGCATTATGAAGTACAGGAAACAAGGGTACAATGAGATGGTGAAAGAGAAAGTTCTGACTGCATCAGGACGGACATCATAGAAGAGAATATATTTCATATGATACTTGATGGGCATGTAGGGTTAGGGTTAGGGGAGAATGGGAGACCAATTTTACAATTGTATAGGGAGATTAGAGAGAGAAAGTCAAGTTCAAGGAACAAGTAGTAGTTTAGTATGGCTGGTGCAGAGGAGCTGTGTGAGGGTAGGATACGAGTATGGACTGTCAGATAAGGACCAAATACTGCATTTTATACTGTAGGTAGTGGGAAGTGACTGTGGGAATTTTCGAACAAGTACCTTGGTAACATGTGAAGGATTTATTAATTAGGAATAAATCTAGGGGATAAAAGTAAGTTAGTGTCTTGTTTCAGTGGTGTAGATGAGCTATCAGTAATTAATTAGGGCATAAACTGTGTGTGGGGGTGTGTGTGTGGCATTTCCACATTTCATTCTGAAAGAGATTCTAAAGCAGAAGAACGAATAAGAATCAGTAATTGACTGGGTGAGAAGGAACCAGGGGTTTTGGTCTAGGTGATTGGTAATGGTCAAGGTAATAGTTTCTTGAGCAAGAGAACGGGAGAAAAAAATTTGATGGATAATGATCATAAATCCAGTTTTAGTTCTTTTGGAATTGAGACACAAAAATGTGTTATCCTTTGATTACAAGGGCTAAACTAATGATGGAAGACCCTGGATAAAGCAAGATGATACGGAAACAAATTATTTTAGGTTCCAAATGAATCCAGCATTGCCCTATTTTTTCTTAATTATCACTCTTTAATTATGGGGCTCTCTCAGTGTAAATTTAAAGTAGTGAGAGAGAGTCTCTGAAGGGATTTCTGATTTTGTGGTTCTTTGCCATCAAGGTGACTCTGGAAGGCAGCTGGTTGGGGTACACTTGTTTCAAGTTACATCTCCCTGTTAAATGCCATCATACACTATGCAGGGCCGTACAATGGTGGGCAAGAATGGAGGGCGGGAGGAACCAAAACAATAGCAAACAAAAACTTCTTTTGGTTTTTAATTTCCTCTTGTTGCTCTCTCACTGACTCTAAAGGTAAGATAATGGTCTTTATTTTCCATCTTGTCTATATTCTTTGACTCAGAGAAGTCGAGCTCCTTTCTGAAGGAAAGGGTGCCTTATATAACTTTAAAGCGCTTAGCCTTGTCTTTTTAGCTTCCTTTGTCTTCTCAATAGTTTTTAGGTTCCCTTAGTGGTTCTTTTATTATACAATGGTGAAATTGTTTACCATTAGAAGGAGTTCAGTGGATGAAATGTACCCAGGGCTCACTTAAAACTGATGCTGCATGCATGCATGAACTGCTTCCAGGGTTACTCACTCCTTTAGCTTTTGCTAAAGGATCTGTCAGTCAATGGGTAGCTGCTGACAGCAACTTTTTAAGACTCTTTTCTCTTATCCATAACACATTTAACACTTTGAAAAGAGATAAGCAAACGTTTTCTCACAGTCTGTTGTGCATGTTTCCTTGCTGCACATTTCAGTATAATGACATTCATGCTGTACGAAGAGAATTTCGGTGAAATGGATCAAATTTCAGTCTTTACCATTTTGTCCATATGGGTATGGTTTCCTATAAATCCATGACATACATGGTTAGTGTGATTGTAAGTTTCCATTTTAAAGATTAAGTGTCCTTATTATGTTCCACAGCTCAACTTAAGTTCTTCTTGTGAAAAATATTATGTTTCTGTTTGCATCTATCGTCTTTGGTTTTGTTCATCTTCTCCATCAGCAGGAATCTAGCATTTTGAAACCAGGAGAGCCATCAGTAGTGGCTTTTTAAAGGGGAGTACCCTTACTGTCATGCAATACCCAAGAAACTTTGTGGAAATAGGCTTTATTTATGATGATGAATTACTGTTGCAAAAAGGAATCAGTGACACTGATAAATATTAAAGAGCCACTCTTGTCCCCATGGAAACCATTTTATTTAGTTGCTTCTAAAATCTATTCTCTGTGCTTCTTTTCCCTTTTATTTATGAGCTGATTTACATGACAACAGAGTCTCTGGTCCTTGGGAGTATATGTGCCCTTGCCACTGTTCTCTACTTTGAGTTGTCACCCTCTCTTTGGTGAGAAGAAGAGTGACAATGAAGTGAGGAGTAAATGGATACTGGAGCGGATGAACTCTGAGGAACAAAGGTCCCCTTTTCATGCAAATGTCCATAGTAATTTAACATGAAGGAAGCAAAGAAACCAGGGTACAAGATATCAAGAGAACTAGATGGTATTCGATGTTGTTCTCTGAAGCCTTGACATCTCTCTAAGAGTGTCATCTATCAAAGCATTTCTTTCCCTTTCGTATAAAGTGAAAACACATTTCCATTTGGAAGGGAAACATGGAGGAACATAAAATTTAACCTTAATCACAGCATCTGGGTGTATACTCACACCACTAGTCTCCTCAATGTCATTTTTAACTTTGTCACTCATTTCTAGCCAGTAAGAACATATCTGTGTGTGCTAACTTACTGCACAAGTTAACTGCTCTGCCTGGGAGGCATGCTCCTCTTCCTTTCTTACGTAATTCTTAAACTTTCTGCATTTATCAAAGCTGAACTCAGACCCTGTTCTATCATCCTCAGAGCCTTTCCCTCTGATCAGTTCCTTTTTCAGAATTCCCATTTTCAGAAAATTCCCATTTTCAGAATTCCCATTGAATTTTGAATTAGTGTCTATCACTTAATGACAAATTTCTTTCTATGAGCTGACTTTTTCTCACCAAAATTTGGTGAGAAGAGTGACTATGTATTATACTGCATTGTTCTTTATCTATAGCTTTTGGTGTAATGGCAGATATATAATATAATATGTAGTTCTTAGATAGGCTAGCTGCCATTTTAGAAGCATGAAACTAAGAAGGATACATTTATGTGAGACATATATCTATCCATGATTGTTTTCCTTCTAACTTTAAAATTCATGGTACCTAGCCTTAAAGATAAAACATGGCCTGCTTTTGATAATAATATTTATAATAGCAAGTACTCAAAGCTTACCTTGTGTTCAGTACCAGCATTTTAAGTATAGGTTCATTAAGTCCTCACAATAACCCTGTAAAGTAAGTAGTATTGTTATAATCACCATTTTATAGAAAAGGAAACTGAACTTTAAGTAACCTGCCTGTAATTATAGAATTTGGACCTCAGCAGACTGGCTCTGGACTCTGTGCTCTTAACCACTATTCTATTTGCCTCTTTTGCTACCATTGGGTTTCTCTGTACTATCTTTCCAATAAGACTTTCATTTGATATCTTAATACTCACCACACAAAACTCAGGAATGGATTTGAGTTGGATAATGAGGTTTACTCTAACTAGATAGTTTAAAAATTAGTGTGAATGTGGTACTAATTGAAACATAAAGACCAGTGGGTCAGGTAGCTTGATTAGAATTCTTTTTAATCACTATTTTTTGTGATTAGTTATTTGTTAAATTATGGAATGGATGAGTGAAGATGAAATTATATATGTATGTGTTTTATAAAGCTAAAAGAAGGAATATATAAAGCTGCTAGGAAAATATATAACATAAAGAAACCAATCCCTGGACTTATTTCTCTTCATGTTATAGGGAGAGATTTCCTAATTGAGAAGGAGAAGATACTTTTTCGTTCTGATACTTTTTAATGGAGCCAACTTATGTTCTGGGACTGAATTACTATTGAAGTAGGGTCTTTAAATTACTTGAAGAGCAAAGAGGTTTTTTTTTTTTCTAATGTATGTGTTTTTCTTTGTATGCAATTTTGAAGAGGTTATATGAACCATTTAGACTATAGATATATTTTCTGAAGTAATATATGGTGAAATTAAGTCTACAGCTCTGTCCTGTCATCCAGAGGGATGGTAAGTGATACAGGTGAGAGTGAACTTTGACTCCATGTCCATAGTGCAAAAATGTGATTCCAATGGCACTCCTTGTGGAATTTCAGAGACTTCTGCTAGCTCTTTATTAGAGAATTAAGTCTAATCATTCATAATTTAGTCCTTGTTGGAGCAGCAGGTGAGGTGTTCTATGTCAGCCAGTACTATCATCCTTACCAAGTGAGATACCTGTTTTTCTAAATTTAAGTAAAAGAAACCAAGAACAACAAGCACAAGTCTAGAAATTATTTATTTATCTGTCATACACCTACTGGGAACCTTCTATTTGTAAAATACTATACCAAGTACACGGATGAGGGAAAATTTGAAAACCAGTATTGCAAATTATAATAAACATATAAAGTGATGTCTAGGTTGTTCAAACATTAAAGAACAGGATTGGAGAAAGGTTTTACAAAGCAGGTAACATTTTGAGTGAGGCATACAAAGAAAATTACATCTGACTGGGTAAAAGCATGGAGAGGAACAGTTTTCCAGAGGGAACAGGTTACAGAAAGGCAGCAAGGTATGACAAAGCAGGGTTATTTTGGGGAACTTCAAATAGGAAATAGGAAATACAGAAATGTTTTTCCATTTTACTATGATCTGTAGTACTCATTAATTTAGAATGTTTGATATATTTTTCTTTCTTTTTGAAAAAGATTTTATTTGAGAGAGAGAGAAAGAGAGAAGAAGCATGAGTGGGAGGGAGTGGCAGAGGGAGAAGCAGACTCTCCACTGAGCTGGGAGCCCAATGCTGGGGTCAGTCCCAGGACCCTGGGATCATGACCTGAGCTGAAAGCAGAGGCTTAACTGGCTAAGCCACCCAGCCACCCCTGATATATTTTTCTTAATTCATCTTTGAAACTTCCCTCTGAGATTGTGTCTTTGGACTTCAGCATCAGGTTTGAGCTGCTATGCATGATAGGTTGGTCTTGATGAAAGGTTGACCTGGGTGTTTGTAGGGGCACATGCCAAGCACAGGGGTGCCTATGTTGTAGACAACAGATGATGAAAGAGAATGCATGTGATTGTTGGATCAGAGCTATGGCCTTTGGAGGAGCCGATGTGCTGTTCCTTGTATGTCCATTGCTCTTTTGCATTTCTGTGTATTATATTCCCTGTTCCATCTGCTTCAAATGTCCTTCTCCCCTTTTCTGCATGAGAAAGTCTCATTCTTGTTTTGAAGTAAAATGAAAATTAAAGGCTACTCTGTGGAAAAGTTTCTCTCCTGATCCATGCATATTCCACACATACACTTGGCTTAGAGGAACGTATATAAAAAGCTTTTCTTTTTCATTTTATAGTGTAAAGTGTTTGTCTGAATTTATTTTAGTCATCTCAATTAGTCACGAGTCAAGACAACATCTGACTTTCAGAAACCACAATCATCATGGTTTGGTAATAATTTCATCAGTATGAAGTGTGTGTGTGTGTGTGTGTGTGTGTGTAGAGGGAGGGCATAAGACAGTGGACATTTCATTCACAAGTACAAAATAACCTAAAGAAAAAACATTCTGAGATTTTACTCCACAGTTTTTTCCCCCCGAAAGCCACTGTATTCCCTCAAAATCATTCTTTGCCGAATACTTGATGCCCTGCTGTGAGCGCCGTCATAGACACATTGTCTGTGGTGTTAGAGGCAAAGAATATGGCCATAGCCCCGGGTTTAGTCTTTCAGTTGGCATCTGAATATAAGCAGTTGCTTTAAAGTAGTAATTAGCTGAACCCTCTGGGAATTTCTTTCCAAAATACATGCTAGTCCTTATGTGTCTCATTATTTTGCTTATGCAGGCTGTCTTGTTCATCTAAATACGTATATGTGGTGATTATCTGGTTTCTTTAGGACTTGTACTTTAATTTTTTTTTTTTTTTGAGAAAATGATTTTGTGTGTGCATGAGTAGGCAGGAGGAGGGATGGAGGGAGAGGGAGAGAATCCCAAGCAGGCTCCACACTTAGTGTGGAGCCTAATGTGGGGCTCTTTCTCACCACCCTGGGATCATGACCTGAGCTGAAACCAAGAGTTGGATGCATAACTGACTGAGCCACCCAGGTACTCCCCTACTTTCATAGACATAGTGAATGATGGTCATGCCTGCAGTCTACACAAAAGTCAAAGATATGATGTAACACTATGGGTTATTTATTTGGTTTCTGAGGCTTATTTTTAACTTACAGAAGAATAGAAATTCAGATATACCTTTAGATTATAATGTGCTTACACCTGGGCAGATAGACTCTAGATATACATTATATCTATCTATCTATCTACCATCTATCTAGAGAGATACACACACACACACATACATGATGGCAAAAACAGAGAAGACTAGTTTGAAAATTTGGTTGGCAGTGACTTCTTACTTTGATCCTGTAGTAAAATATATACTGAACTGATTTGTCCATTCAATAATGTCTGTCATCAGATGACATTTTAGGCTTCAGATTTAGTGTTTTTGGTTTTTTTTACCCTTGCTCAAGTAGAGAGCCAAAATATACTGTTGGGATTGTTATGCTATCTCTTCAAAGAGTGTGGAACAGGCAATAGGCCTAGAGATATGTGGAAATACCAAAACCGTGCCTTATACCTGGCTTCTTCTTACTAATAGGAATTACTATATCCATAATTAAAGGATTATTCATAAAAATTATATGCATTTCTTCTTGAATATAAACATCTTGAACTTCCTCACTTTTTTGAATTGTGGTGGTTTTCCATTATAATATATGTTTTATACTTTTCAATTGTTTACTTATAAACAAGAGTACTATGGGAAATAAAAAGGTCAAAGAAACATTTGAAACATTCTTTGCTGCGACAGTTTGTGGTGAGAGTCACATCAAAATGAGATAGGCTGTCCTTGCACCACTTGGGAGTTTCCTGCCCACATAATGGACATACCTCAATGGCAAATTAGATTATTTGTGGATGATCTGACTCACACATTGAAGGAGTCTAATTAATTGATTCCATTGCTTGGCCTTTGTGTTCATATGATGAATTATAACTAGAAAACTTTTGCCATCCAGACTTCCTCTCCTATAGTGCCTAGAGGCAATCCTGACCAAGCTCAATAGAGGACAGAAGATCTCTTCAGGGATCTTTTAACTGACCTGCCAATTCCTCCAGGTTCTCTGTAAAACATACTGGTCATGGCCCAGAGCATGTGCAAAATTCCTGCAAGCTAGCTCCTCTGTGATGTTCTTATGTACCTTTGTTCCTATACATTTTAAGTTATTATAATAAACAGTCAGTTGTTTTATTCACAGTTAAGGTGCTTGGGAAGCAGGTTCTGAGATGGAGATTGGCCTACCAGAAGTTTGTTAGGCAGTTCTATTCAATTAACATCTGCTTCAAGCAGAGGGAGAAGCTGGACTGCTTACCAGTCTCAAAAAAACCTGTGGTCCACCTCCAGAGAAAGGTGAGTCTGGAATGGCTCTTGAGAGATTTCTCTAGTTGGGGGCCAGCAGGCCAAGCCAGACCTTATTTCCTGTGGTGTTGATGGATCATTTGCTGTAGGCTACCACAGAAAGTGGCTTTCTTTTTAGCAGAGACTGTTCCCAAGGAGGGCTGGCAGCTGGGGGCTCTTCCTACATACTCCCAGACACTGGAGGAATAAGACCTTTAGTCCAGAAAGGGAGTCCAAGCAGCACATTGTAGATTGCACTAAACCTGTTATGGAGATTGTAGTTATTGCGAGCACATGTGTTTAGTTAAGCATTATTTAAATCTACATAAGAGACATGCAGAAAAAGATATTTTTTTTTTCTATAGAAGCTGAATTGGTTATGTTTTAAAGAGTCAAAAATTAAAGTGTTGAAAATCAAATTAGTTGCAAAATATATAAATATTGCTATCTTTGTAGATTATATATGAATCTTAGGAAATGACCATTTTGGTCAAAATGGTTAAAAATTGAACATTCTATATGGAAAACACTAATATAAATGGTTGGAAAATACCAGAAATATAGGAGTCCACAAGCAAGTAATTTTGTGAGATTCTTCCAGTTTTAATTTTACTTAACAGAAAATGAAACTAAAAATTATAGACTCAGTGGCATGGGTATAGTTTCTTGAAAAGATGTGATATACCAATCAGTGACTTAAAATCAGAGGAAATCCTGTGACCCTACATCAAACAAATGGTCAAGGATGTACTCTTGGGACATTTCAAGTTGAAATGAAAGTGTTATTCCTAATCCTTCTGATAAGAGGGCATATATAGCCCTAAGAGTCTCCTCTCAAGCCATCTGGATAGGGTTTAGAAGTAATCTTACTACCCTAAAAATGGGAGTATCTTTTGCCTTGGATGACCTTGGCACCTTTACACCACAGTATTCTGCATTTTCTTCTCAAGTTAAAGGCCATTTTGAGAATCAGGAAGGAATCCAGGTTCCTGAGACCCTGCAGCTTTCTAGAATTCTAAGCATCAGTCATTGGCTTACTCTTGCTCCTCTGCTGGCTCCTCTGCTGGCTCCTCTTCCTGGTGTTAGTTTCTGTTCCCTTCCAAGTTGCCAATTGATGTTCAGTTTCGAAATAGGAGTGGCTCCAGGAGCTGTACAGCCTAAAGTGCATACAAATTAGAGAATTCTAAGAAAAAGAATTCCAAATTACAAATAAAGAATTAGGTATAAAGTGATTATTTATTTATAATTAAAAAGTCACAAAAAGTTATTAAGAAACCTTACAAATAGTATAATCATCTTCCAAATTCAGAAGTATAATATTATATTTTTATTAATTGTCAGATCTCTATAATACTGTTTTCTTACATTTTATGCTTGCATACACTTTAATCACTTTTTTAAATAAAACAATTTTGCAGTACTTTTCATAGAGGAAAATTGTAGGGTAATTCAATCTTTCCTCTAGCAGGATTGATTACATATGCATTATTGACAGTTTAGAAAAACTTTCATCTTTATAAATCATCATTGGTAATCTTTTGACAGTGTCTAAGGTTGCTGTCGAAAACCTCTATCAAGTTTCATTTCATTGTATAAGCTTTCTCAGAACATAACAACTTTTTTTGTACAGTGTTTAATCTTAAATCCTCTGATTTCATAATCTTCATAACCAGTTTGTCATTAATGACATCATATTAGAGTGTTTTACATTATCTGAATGTCAGCATTTATATAAAATTGGCAAAAAATTAAGTTTTTTCTATATTTCATTTGACTTATATCTCTTTATTAATTGAAATTATGTCTGCATGGAAGCAGAGTTTACCTCCTGTGCTTGGCTCTGTTCCTAGTTTCTTCCTTTTTTTTCTACTTTTTCTCCTTTTGGGGTTTTAGCATACCACTCAGCTGAGGACATATATAATTATAATAGAAAAATTTTAAAACAATGAAAACTCAAATAGATTCAAGAAGAAAAGTATGTGATGAAAGCATATTTGTTCGAAATGAAAAGTGTAAGAAGAAGGAAAAACATAATATGTACTAGGAAATTATTGAAACTGGAGGAATATAGCCTTCTATTCCCTTACATCACATGGCATTACTGACATTTTTATTTGTTAACCAGTTAATGAGAATAAAAATCTTCATCCACCTAAACCTGGCTGATTATCATGCATCCGGTTTGAGATTTTTTTAGTGTGAGTGATCAGAGTTAATTTCACAGAACACTGTCAGAAACTCTTCCACTAAGAATTCAGACACTCTACCATGACATATGAATACTTTATTTATTTTTATTATTGATGGGATGTTGGATGGCTAAGTCTTTATTTTATGTGAGAGTTTCTGTTTTACATTTCTTTGGGTTTCGATCTTCTCCATTGTTCTCCTTTTCCCAATGTAGTAGACCTTAGGTTCTTCAGCATCTAATATCATGCCTGATATTACTCACATACCTTTTAGAACTGTTAGATAATTGAATTGACACATATAGTAGTAACAATTTCAACCAGCCAGAAGTGGGCTGAAACAAGAATAAGTTGCTATATGTTATGTTTCACACATTTCCCCAGGTGTTCCCAGCATTTCAGAAGCTGTGCTGAGCCTTACTCTCTAGTAAATGCTCACTGATATGTACAGAAATTGGAGCCATTCTCTGAAATCTCACTGTAGGAATAGGAAGAATATGGGACCCTAACAGGTGAGTGGAGAAACATAACATCATTATGAATGAAAAACTTCTTGGGGTGCCTGGGTGGCTCAGTGG